>JAGQEM010000347.1:0-14984 GCA_019202945.1 Corynespora olivacea
TGGGTGGCCCGGAGGCTAGTTCCTCCGGGCCCGAACCAATCAAAGAGGCCCTGGGCCGTGACACTTTCTCACGCCTACTGTTCTGGATACTGTTAGCGGTCCCGAGGTCGTTCCGTTTTTAACGACACTCTCTGTTGGAGGTGAGCCCGTTCGTGCGTCCCAGATACAGCAATGGGGAAGCGACGTACATCTGCGCCAAACATACTGGAGCAGCAAACCTTCAGGGAGAAGACAGCTGCTACTTTTATTCAAGCCCCGCCATGGAGAGCATCATATCCAGGAGATCACGCCCGCCTTTGCAATACTGGAGATCTTGCACGATATAAAGAGGGTGGGTCAATTGAACTCCTTAGTCGAAAAGATACCCAAATTAAACATCGTGGTCAGCGCATCGAACCTGGAGAAATCTAGCACCAGTCGGCTGGCAGAAGGAACGCGTATAAAAAATGTAGCTGTAGAGCTCATTAGATTTGAAAATAGGGATGATGTGTTGGTCTGCTTTATTGTTAGTGGGAGCGACAAAGAGTCTCAAGAAAAATAGCAGCAACGACACAACACTGACGGCGGACCCTTAAGCCGCTGCGTAGGAAATCCAGGAGAGTAGAACGATTCCTTCCCCAATACATGGTGCCGTGATTATTTGTTCCGCTGGCGCAGCTGCCGATGACAACATTGCGGAAGTGCTCAATGATATGACCGACAGTAACGATGGTGAGTTGAACTTAACTATTAGATCAACTTATGCTCAACTGAAAGTCGAGTAAGGCAATTGGAGAATGATGACCCTGCTCATTCATACCGAGTTTGACTAATAGAACACAAACGCTACAAACAAAAGGAACTAGACACGCCTTACACCGGTCTCTCCGAGGCCTGAATTTCATTCTTCCTCAAGGGAGTTTCATCCCCAAACATAGAATATATTGCCTCGGCCGAACTCCTCCCGCTACCTACATGCTTACCCTCCTCCGTAATACTCTTTCCATCTGAATCGATACGCTCCACCACGACGTTCAACTCTGTGTGGCAGTAGATGCCGTCTGCAGATTTATTGCGCGTCCTCGGATTGGAATTTGACCCATTCATAGAACTTAGTTGATACGACTCTCTGCGGCCATGTTCGATATGGATGTGGTGTTGTGCTGGCTGTAGGTCAAATCGAGGGTTGGATTTTGCGATCGGGTCGGTGGAGGATCCATGGAATCCTTCTGGATACATGTCGTTGTCAGGTGAGCCTCGGGCGACGTATGTAATGAGAGAGGCCATGGACATTTCGATATTGAGTTTCACGAGGTAGGCGACAGGATGGAATTGGACATAGACGACGGGGTTCGGGAGGAACATAAGTCCAATGAGCATGCCCTTAAAGCAATGATTAGTATCGTAAATCATTGAGTCAAGTGGCCTGGTTTACTCACGTCCATGGCGATCGAGAGCACCATCAGCTTCGCATTGAAGCCTACGAGCGGTTTGTATTTGGTCAAACGGTGCTGTTTGATAAGCCGGAAATTGACGATTCGCAGGAAATACCAATTGAGTCCGGCATCTACCAACAAGATCATAACCTTAGTGACCCTGTCCCATATGTTATTGATCTTGACGAATGTTTCGATGGGTGGGACAATATGTGCGGGAATCCAGATTACGAAGACGGAGATATTGATAGCCGTAATGACCGCGGCTGTTCCCCATTTGAGCTTACAGACGGTGCTGCGGTGCTCAGCGATGAGAGCGATCCGATTTATGATGATTTGCATGAGGAACTGGATTTCCAGCACCCATAATGCTAAGATGCAAAAAAGAACCGGCACACTGTCAAGGCAATAGTTAGTAAGGGAAGAATGCCATAAAGATGTCGAGGAGAACGTAGTACTTACGTTGGTCCTATCGCACCTGAAAGGAACATCCACCCAACAACTCCGAGAGAAACGTTCGAGAAGAGCTCACCCCAGATCATGTAAATGTACACCGACCTGAGAGGGTTTCGGTTTCGCCGAATCTGCTTGATGGCCTCCCATACCGTCAAGACCCCGAACCCAATAGAGAATCCGGCGGCGAGGGCAGCCAACTGGTAGTCAGAAATCGATGTCGCCATGGTAGGTACGTGGAGTTGAAAACGCCCAGGCCAAAGAGCGGCTCAAAAATGGGTAGGTGGCTCTCTTTAGGTATCCAACGTTCGTCCAGTCGGCTAGTTGTATGTGAAGGTTGCCAAGTTATGTATGAATCAAGGAAAAGGGGTTATTTGCGAAGCAGTGATAAAAGCAGATCCAACTACCGACCTGTCAGTTTGACTCCGTGTGTGATTAGAGTTTGACATATACACGCATCTGGGCTGCGTACCCGTACTATGTACGTAGTCGGCAGTTGCGGGATCGCTTCACAGATCCCCCAGACGCCGCTGGCAGGCCGCACTTGCAGATCCTAATACAAGGATGACCCGCCTTATTTTCCTGTCTCTCAGCGCTGTACAACCCCCAAGCATGAACGGGCTGCCCCCCTCCCTTTGCTCGAATGAAGAAAAAAGTTTCACCTGAGAACCAATTAGCAGTGAATATCCAGGGCGAAACCGACCGGGAGGACAGCCCGTTCGTATGTTCCCCTTGTACATGACAAGCGTTCCATCACAACAAGCCCCTGACTAAAAGTACCGCGGCACTTCAGTCAACACAACTGTTGCACGAAATGTTGTCCCCACTTAGTATGAGTCCCGGTATACCTTATTTTCTATAAAGACCTGTAGTTTCCTTGGGAAACAATCTTATAGCTGATAGCCTAGGAATTAGTGCTGTACTGTAGTTCGTGAATGTGCATTGATCGTTCACGAAGCGAATGAGGGAGTAGTACCCAACATGGATATTACCCCGACTATCTGCGGAAGGACCCAGAACATCAAAAGATGGAATGATCCTACGACTAGACTGCCACTACACGCGTCAGAGCCACGGTAGGAGACCCAGACCGCACGTTACAGATGTCAATTGTTTCCGATCTCTTAGCGTAACGGGGCCGTACGCCAAATATATTTTCCCCCAATATCAACGCCCAACTCTCTTTGCAAGCACTTTGAGCTTTGCGTTCTCTATTCGTGGTCGTGTTTTTTCATGTTTCGTACCTGCAGCCTAGCCATCTTGTTGGGATGAAAGTTCTCACTAGCGACATTCTAGATCGCCGACCATGACGAAATACCAGGCTGCAAGTCAACCTGACTTGAGTTTTACCTCGGTTGACTTGTTTGTACCCAAAAAGGTTTTTTAACTTAAAACATATCCTAAATAAATCTAAATATATTTGACGTTTTTCTAAGTTTGAATAGTGTTAGGACCAGTAGGGTAAGAGTATAGGATTAGAATTTTTTTGAAGAAGAATATCCTATAAAAGTTAGAGTCAAGTCAACCGAGGTAAAACTCAAGTCAGGTTGACTTGTCGCCACGTGAAATACGGCCACTAATCTCGAAACTTTGAGGCCGGCCGACAACCTGCTTATACGGTCTTTCTCCGGCACGAGGGGTCCGGGACACCGGGAGATTCACTGGGTGGGGTTCTGCCGTGTCTCCTTTCAATCTTAAGGCTACCCCTGCCTGAGATAATTGCCTTTCGTCGCTCCATGCGATTTGACTGGAGGACATGGGCGAAAGGAAGATTTCGTGATCTTAAATGCATAATCTTTCCTTTCCCGATTTTTTAATTCCAGTTCAAATTCATAGATAATTTGCGTGTGTCATTGAGATGAGGTGATGGCTGATAATCAGGAAACTACTACTACTGGTATACATTATACAAAGCCTGGCAACCGACACAGCGGCAGAGTGTGAACGTTTCCCAATATCAGATTCCAATACCGCGTTGATGATATTCTTCAACAAAAGTTATGAGAACGATCAGGTATAGATACACATCCGAGGTCTAGCCAGACAGCACGGAGTACGAACCAGGATCTGTCGCCAGACTCACGAACTAATAGTGCATAAACTATCACCTCGAAGATGTCCCGCGAGCTCGCTTAGGCCGTTATCCGTGCACCCCGATGTGCTGTATGTATTATGAGTTAAGATTTATAGATCGCCAAGCGAGTGAAGGACAAAGTCTGGAGTCAAGGTGGAAGACGCCAGGTGCAGCGTGTGGGTATTTGACAAACACGTACGGTTCGTACCTTCTCATAGCGCGGAGCACCAAGGTTCGGGGGAAGTTCGAGAAGATGTTTACCGCAGGCTTTTGTGGTAACTTTGGAGTAGATTTGAACTATTATTAAACCAGCGTATATGTCGCGCAAGGTCATCTACCTACTATGAAAATTAAATACTAACTTCATCTATCTGGCCTTGTATTCTCAACATCTTTTTCCGCTTCGACGAACATTTACCTATTGGCAACAGAAACCTCACACAACGACGTCATTACATATTTCGAGACCTCAAACAGGTGTGGGAAAGGAGCCCTACAAATATAATATTATAATAACATGAATCTCTAGACCTGCTCATGTATTTTAGAGATTATACAAAAGACCTTGAGAATAGTCTTTTATTATTTTAACAGGCTGGTGCTTCGTCAGGTTCAATTTATAACCGTATATCCATATACGCGAATGTACTACGTCTTTAGGTAGCGAGTCTTGAAGTCACATACAATTAGTTTCCCGTTCTTTCCAAGACCTAAATGCATTAGGGGCCTTTCCAGAAATATCTATATAGCTGGTTTAAGTAAGAATCTATGGGATCGATTATATAATACACATTCACTTCACAGTATTCTCAATCTCAGGCTTCGATATACCTAGTACGATAACTTTATCCTTTGCGTAGTCCGGGGGTATAACCGACCTTCCCATAATTTTTCCCACGAGGTTGTTTTATTTCTTCTAACTAGCAGCGTTGTTGGTGAATTTAGCGGGTATTAGTTTGATTTTGTTGGCCTGGTGTAGGAATAAAGTAGCCCACGACTATGACTTCCCAAGCTCAGAGTATCGGGTTATCGACTCGTATGATTGTGATATGTTGCTAAATTCAAGAGTGTATAAAAATTGCCATTAAGGCCAGCCCACTTGAAAATTCCCAGCCCCTCGAAACTTCGAAGTAGAGGGGTGTTTGATTTCTCTTTGATCCTCTCTAGATTAAGTTCGAGTGCTTGAATCGCAGTACTAGAGAGTGTGGTTTGGGGGCTAATCGTCGTAGCGTCTAAAGCAGTGGGTTAGGTATCGAACATTGCAGCCAATTCTAAGCTTACTGTGCCCTTTGAGGTATGCTGTTGGAAGAATGAATGTGATACTGAAGCTCAGAGTATAAAAGAGCTTAATAGTTGCGAAGCTTTAGTCTCTCCGGTGAAGTTGGTTTGTATTCAATTTAGGTTGTTCGTAGAAGGTAGAGAGTACTATTTCTAGTAGACTTGGAGAAGATTCAGCCCACCTCATGGGACCTTATCATGGATGTGTATGCGCTGACTATAGAGTTTTGGTTAACGGGATTGGAAGGCTGTCAAGCCAGAAGCGCCATCTAATATGAGCCATCCCAAGCGCTTTTAACTGGGCCTAATTTGATGATAGTGAGTCATACTTGGAGATGTAGTTTGCTCTAGCAATAACGCAATTTTTCAAGCAAATCGTCACCATACATGCATAGAGCGATAGATTAAGGTTTTAAGGCAAACAATGTGCGGTCCGCAGAAAGACAGACATAAAAACATCGTTCATGTAGGGTCACACAAGGCTAAAGTGCTATCTACGAAGGAGCTTATTATTGGTAATTCACGGTGCATCCGTTCTTCATACCCTCGTGATCCGCCCATTGCTATCCACACTCGCTATCTCATCCCGAACATGAGCCCAAACTATCGCAAAGAAAACCATTGTTTAGGAGGAAAGTTGCATTCCAGATCTGTGATACTAATGTTGTAACGAAGAGTTGATCTTTCGCTCATACCTTGGTTAATAATTTAACCTTCCCTTGCTTTGATCTGCAGCAGCGAAACTCCATGCATATGAAACCAAACTGAACGTCGCCTTGCATCTGTTACGACGATCTCCAAAATTATTTATCTACTGTACTATGTAGTTGATTGATGTGCAAAGTCCGAGTTTCGCATCCTGATGATCTCCTGTTTCGATGAAGGTTCTCCAATTTCGGCTCAACAACCACGGCTCTCAGAAATCTCACAATACCATCTCTTCGTAATGACATTCATTATCTCTCTAAGCTTAGCGCGCCCATATTGCCTTACAAGTTTCCGAAAAGCCTTGAGGCATGCCTTAATTTGAAGTTCCATTCCCCACACGCGCCCGGCTAACCGCGGGTCCGAACCATGGCGTGCGTGGCCCCAGGCTTCACGGCCCGCATCTGAAACCGTTCCTGTCTCCAACGTCGCCAAATGCAGCAATGCAACCGTCTGACAGTCGCACGAACCTATCATTCGACTTCTTGGAGTAGTCTTGACGTTTGACGGGTAACGTGAGAGATGTGCGGCGGTACGAATTTGTGACAGGTAGCGTGCGGGCCGAGAAGCACGTTGATAGAAAGGAGAGAATCCTGAAGACGCTGCCAGGTGGTTATATAGAAGGCTCCTGAGGTGGCCAGGCTGTTTGGTTTTAGGCACTTTGCAATATTTCAAGAGTAGAAGAGATACTGAATAATTCGTTTCTTTTCTCTGCTTCGTTTTTAATTTGCGTTCTCGAAGCTTTGTCTACTAGTTCAATTCTAATCGATTTCTTTTCTTCGAGAATGTATCCTGCATACCTTCGACATGCGTTTTGGGCTACTTCTATACTAGGCTACGCAGCAGCCCAGGCCTCAGTACCTAAGGACCTGAGCGCAGCTTTCAAAGATAGTGGAGTCGAGCTCCAAGTCTCCTTCACCAATAATGCCGTCGAAGGCTTCAAAGACGGAACTGCATTCAGCAAAGACCGTAAGCCACTTCACCTCTTCATGTATCTCCCATCTAACACGGAAACAGAGGTCACGAGAGAACCTACATTCGCCCTAGGCGACTCAAGCGGTATCTCAACCACTACGCTCTTCACCGTTATCATGGTTGATACAACTTCCGACACATCGCGCACCCTGCACTACGCCCGCTCAAACTTCAAATCCAGCAGCATTGTGAACATAGAGTCACCAGACTCGCCCATATTATCCTACAAAGCACCCGGTGCCTTCGGCGAGGCAGGCGACGATAGAAAGTACACGTTCCTCATGTACCGCAATCCTCAAAGGGCGAACATCAAAACGCTGAAGATGCCGGACAGTGGGAAGGTATTTGATGTCAAGCAATTCCAGACGGATAATGGGCTCAGTGATCCGAGTGCGGGAATAGGTATGGTTGTCAAGCTGGGTGGCGGGGCTGGGCAGACTGGTGGAGGTGCGAGTTCGTCGTCTGCAGCAGAAACTGAGTTTTCGAGTGCTGCTGCTTCCAGAACTGCATCAAGAATTTCTGTGGTCACTACTTCCGCTGCTGTTTCAGCACCGGCGTCGGCCTCGTCATCGGTTTCGGCATCGGCCTCGTCATCAGTTGCGGCGGCGTCGTCAGTTGCAGCGTCATCAAGCACTGTGCGTCCAACGACGAGCGCGGTATCCCGAGCATCTACATCGGCATCGGCAGCCTCGTCGGCCATCAGCAGGCCTCAAATTGAATCATCGGCGTCCAGCGGAGGAAATGCCACAAGCATCGCTTCTACTACATTGACGCTAGCTTCTTCTGTCATTCCTAATGCTACTAGCGCTGCCGGAACTTCTACTGGTGGATCGGCAACATCTAGGGCGCCTCTGACGATACAAACCAGTTCGGCTGCTTCATCGAACTCGATGGGCAAGGTTCGATGCGTAGCTGCTGCGTTGTTGATGGCTGGATCATTGTATTAAAGACTCGTAGGAATGGGTTGTGCTTGTCCAAGGAGATCAGATGAACATTCCTATTGATATATTACTATGATACCATAATCTAGGATTCTTAAAATTGATAGGCGAGAGGAAACGATGAACAGGGGAAGGGTAGACAATAGTGCAGAGATGTTGATCAGTGTGGCGGTGCCCACTGGCAGTGCGGCACTATGTAATGACGATGGCATAGGATTCGATACGAGATTTCGGTTATTGAACTATAGGACTGGAGAAGGTTTCCGTTGGATGAATCAGGTCGCTGGCCCGCAGAGATGAATGCTTGAGCTTCAGTCAACATCTCCACAAATAAATGATCGCGCAACGTTGGTCATTCATACATAATTAGGCTATTTATTAAAATTTATCCCTAGTGGGTAGAAGGGTAATTGGATACCTGAAATTTCCAAGCTAGCACCGATTTCAGCTAGGCGTACATAAAACAATGCCGCTAAAATGCCGTAAGGAGTGTCGTGTCTGCATCGTATCATATCGAGTTCCATTCCATCGTTAGAGCATTCATTCCGTATTATAGAGGCATGAGACGAAATCCCAAGTTGACGTCCGTTCGCCGGAGGATGTAAAAGTTGTTGTAATTGGTGTACATGCTCTATAGCGAAGCGACCATGGCGAGCAGAGCAATAACAAAGGCTCCGAGGCCAGCCATATTCGAGGAGGCTGTGCCGGGGAACTGAGCAGGTGTGGTCGCATTCGGGGCGGTGAAGTTACCAGTAGAAGTTCTACTAGCAGTGGCTACGGGAGCCTGGGGCTGGCCATCGCTGATCTGAGTGATGATAGGACCAGAGGTAGGCGCCTGAGGTTGACCATCACTGATCTGAGTGATGATAGGGTGGGACGGCACAGGAGTGACAACGGATGTCGGAGCTTGAGGTTGACCTAATGAAAAACATGTTAGACGTGACCTACTGGAGAAGACATTCAAAAATACTAACCATCACTGATTTGAGAGATGATGGGGCCAGCCGGAGAGGTAGGGGCTTGGGGCTGTCCATCGCTGATTTGAGAGATCACGGGACCGGTTGGGGCCTGGGGTTGGCCGTCAGAGATTTGACTGATGATGGGGGCGCTGGTTGGAGCCTGAGGTTGCCCATCACTGATCTGGGAAATGGGCACCTGGGTCGATGCGCCTGGTTGACCATCTGAGATCTGCCCATGTGTTAGCTTTCATATGTACAAAAACAATGTTATGAATGCGAAGGGACTACAAACCTGGGTAACAGGTGCGGTGCTTCCGCCAACAGCGGAAATGTAAATCTTGTTGCAGTGCTCACCAAGAGACTGATCGTATAGGTTGTAGAAAGTGCCAGACAAGCATTGGTACCAGATAGCAGATCCTTTGTATGTGAGTGTACCGTTGCTGCAGATACTAAAGCCGGAAGTGGCAATGGCATTTTGCTGCACGGGGTTGTCGAATTGGAACTGGTGGTTTGCCACAATAGAGCCGGTACGTCCAGCTTGGTCCTTCAGTACACCACCGTTGAGCGTGATAGCTAGAGGACCATCAAGCTGGCGCTTCTCAATGCTTCGCTTCGGTGAGGTCACGTTCGAGATCTGGAGGTTGAAAGATCCAGAGCGAGTTTGCGAGCAACCCGAGCCTGAAGCTTGGGGCATAGCCAAAGCGGAGCCCGCAAGCGCAAGAGCGACGAAAGACTTCATTGCTGATATCGATCGAGGTAAAATAAGTAGCCAAGGGGAGTTTGACAGTAATGTTGCGTACGAATAGTCGGGATCAAGTACGAGGTAGCGAAAGCGTAGACTGAGGAACGAAATGTCAGTCTAAGAAAGCAGCCTTTTGAGGGACAATTGAGAAAACAGGTGACCGTGACAACGAGAGTGTGCAGGGACAAGTCAAGGAAGGGCGGGACAACTAAATACCTCTGACTTCATCGACCCTGTGACAATTGACAGTGAATACTGCGGAGGCGCTCAGGACCCTAGTCTGTTCGTGATCTACGCGTCAATGCAAACCACTCGTTCTTAGTGAGCTCAAGTGCAGCAAAGCGGCTAGAAGCATGGCTAAATCTACGGGTCTCTGTTGGATGATTGGACCGGCCACCTATCTACTGTAGTTGTCTCCCCGCCATCTCACGCAAAACCCCCCTCTATTTGTTAGCCTTTAACCTCTCCCAGCCCTCCATGGAGCCAAGCGGTCAATCGATGTGTCGAGGATACCTGGGCGGTCCGTGCCATGTAGGAATGTGGATGTCTGGGTATGGCTATCTGTCACGTGAAATGCCTCTGAATCAGCCACGATAGCCTGTTTTCAGCTTTGTCAGCGTTTTGGTGGTCGGGCCACCAAAACTAGGACCGTGCTCAATCAGAGTTTTTCCTTATTAGCTAGCTAGGTAGCTACTCACGATCCTCAGCGGATTCGTACAATAGATGACTTTCGTTAAGCTTCATTCTATCCAATACTATCTATCCGTGCATGTTTGCTCTGTGGTACGCCAGTATAAGCGACAGCTGTATTTCCACAACACAGACAACCTCATAACCTGTAAATTCCAATCCGCAAGGTCTAATTGTCAAATTCTAGCGAACGTGCGTTTGGAACAGTGTTTGCATGTGCCATCGAAGGCGGAAGGCGTTTGTTGTGGATCGATGATCTGCATTCACTGTAGCGTTGAAAGTAGTGTATAATGTCCAATTGGTCAAAAAGACGCAGGATCGAGGCTGACCGGTCTCGATCGGTGGCGATAGGTGAATTGACGTTGCGAAGTTATCGCTAGCGTCACAGTGTGGGGTAAGGCGGTTGAACGGCAGCCACCTCTCGTCACTTCTACATAGCACGCTTGATGTTAGCTCCCCCAACGGACCGAGTCGACAACATTCGAAACGGCCGACCGCTTGTATCGTTGGCGCATGGTAACTTTGCGCTTCTTTGCGGGAAAGAAAGGCTTGACGCGGGTACGATAATCCGTGCATGATGCAATGACGTCGAAGCGTTTCAGCGCTCTCGTGCCACACTACGACCATGTCACATGCATATACTGTGTAGAATTCTCATTCCAGGCGAGCCATCCTTCATGCCTGCATCTGGGACGCGAGGAGATGATCACAATTTTTAGATGGAATGTAGCCTGAGCTGAGAGTACCGTTGTGATTGCTCTGCTTGTTCGCCTAAAGAGTCAAGTCTTCTCCTTCCCAGCCATGATCATCGATGAAAACATAGACTTGTAGCAGGGCATGGATACCATTCATTTATTCATTAACCTGTAAACCTTCAATCTCTCCCCGTTGTATCAAACCTTCCCCTCTAGGTGTGTGGGCTGTAATCACCCCTCCCAACTCCAGCCTCATCCAACCTTCTGATCCCACCCTCCATCCCCACCTTCCACCTATCTATCTATTTTCCTTCCCCAGCCCTCTTCACACCTCCAGCAATTTTATTTGCGCCATCCTCGATGCTAGTTGTAGCATCCGCAAGGCCCCTGGCTACTGGCCTGCCGGCACTTCCGGTCGCTCCCTCTAATGTCTCTCCTACACCCCTACCCAGAGCTCCTACAACTCCTCCCACCGTGTTTGTAAGTCCACCAACAGTGTTTCCGATCGTAGACGTGACGAATTTGACACCTGAGGTGACACCCGATTCTTGTTGACCAATGGGCATGGTGATGGTTTGGCTATGTTTATTCGGCGGAAAAGGTATTCGAGTAGGACGGATGTAAAGTTTAATATGGCTTGATAGCTTGCAAAAGCTAGTTGAGGTTCGAATTTGATTTCGGTTCGGATTGGGACAATGATGACCAGGTCTGTAGTTGAGATGGCGACGGATTATAAGCTCAATGGCAGATGTGACGTCATACGCCACGAGGCTGTTGGTAACTTGGACGTATCGCTTTTAGCGGGGACATCCTCACAGTAACAACAAGGCGCAGCAACCACTATTTGATATCTTGAAAATTATAGAGCCTTCTATCATTGGGCAAATATCGTCTAGTATCGAAGATAGTTATATTTTCTCACCAGGCGAGTGTATACCGCCCTTCTAGAGTTTTTATAAATACGACTGCTAAAAATCTACTAACATACAAATAGTTGAAAGGGGCCAGCGCTGCTCGCCCCGAATTGACTTAACAGATATCACGGTAGACTGAGGGCCTGTTTGGTTCGCAATATAGAGGCTTCATCTCTATCTCAATTCTGCCGGCAGAAAGTGTAATAGGGATAGCATAATAGAGGCTTTACATAAATAAAAAGGAAGTTGAAATACTAGTTTAAAATCAAAAGCTCTATATCGCTAGATTATAGTTTCACCGCCTTTAGATTTGGCCTGGCTTCCGATTACGTATGGTTTTTTGCACATTTTTGAAATGGAGATGGAGCCTCCATATCGCGAACTGAACAGGCCCTAATTCCTGTGTTCGTTATCTGATAAAAACCTAGATATGGTATCCAATCAAAAGGTCAATTCTTTCTCTTGGTATCCTTCAGGACAAATCAAGGATGCCGTCTAATATCCAATTAGAGGGATCGCTCTGCTAGTGTTGAACGCATTCAGTTACTTACTCCTTCCTCGCTGGGTGATAAGACGAAAGATTTACCAATCACTGTTGCAATGAGGCCTCATTGGAAGGAAAGAGAGAGAATACTGTGAGTGGAAGCTCTGAGTCAGTTTGGGCTAGGATGCATGTATAGGTCTACATAAAACGACATGTCCGGATTGTTCTAATTCGACTCTCCATGAATCATCCCCACTTTATTGATAGGCGCTGCTATCGCAACTACCAGTCGAAACCAGGGAGGAGGCTCTCAAATCCGTCGTCGACATGGAAGTACCTACCTAGGTTCAGCTTACGATGTTATACTCTGGTGTCGATCGGAGAATGTCGAAACTCACCTTACCCACAACCACAGCGGATAGTTTACTCTTGCAGAATCTTTTTCGACAAAGGTAAGGTGCACCGTGATGCGCACAGCTGCAACATATACGTATTACTTGAAGCTAAGGTCGTTCGTTCCGGAAAGTCATACGAAGGAAACTTAGGATTGTCTTTGGCGGCCGTTCACCAGAGTTCCTTTTGTCTACCCATTTACGCAACGTCCCGAAGATATTATATTGATTCATTCCGGTTCATAATGACCCGTCATGCTTACCTCCATAAAACGCACTTGGGCGGTGCAATAGCTAGTGAGCTAAGAAAGAGACGAAACACGGAGAAACAAGTATATAACACAGAGTAGAATTGGAGAGCTGAGGATCTAAGAGAGATGGAGCAGAGCTCTCGGCCAAGTACAAGGCTTCTACCAAGGCGCTATCCCCCATGAGGATAGTAGAATCATGTGATCAGGATCCATAGCATGGTATAATGTCAGTTACATTCGTTTGTTGAGAAAATGTCAACATCTCACCCGGTCAGAGGTCAAATTTCGAGTAGCACTGCATTTCGGTCAGTGTCGGGTAGCGATAGCACAGCCAACTTCTATCATACTTTATATGGCGACTCGCACGAGAGTAGGACCTCCATCAACGCACCTTCTCAAATGGGATAAACATGCTTACATTACCGAGTAAAAAAAAAAGTGGCTTAGAAATCCGAAAACAATAACGTGTTTGATTAGTAAGCCGATCAGACCAGTAACCTGATCACCCCACCACGAAAATCTACCATTACTGAACGATTGCTCAACACCACAACAATATATCGCGATATAGATAAAACCAATAGATTCGTGCTATCTAGTAGTACACTGAGTCCTTTTATGTCCTTGAACGTGACAGTTACTGCAGGTTGGTGGTGCCCGACGCTGTCCTGGTTGATCAATCTGATCACCCTCCTAGGCTACCCTTTTAGCCTCTACAGCTAGCCTCTGACCTTCCTGAGCCTACAGAGTGCCTCTACGGGCAATATACTGTCGGCGCTGCGTACGCTTACGCTCTCGACGCTGTACGGCTACTTAAAGCTTTACTACTTCCTCTGTAAGGATAGTGGTTTAGTGCATAGCAAGCTAGCACCCTTTAACAAGCTGGCCAATAGCTAGAGTAGTAGGGCTCTGAGACTAATAACGAAGTAGGTCCTGGATATATCAAGCCTACTACTAAAGCTAGTCTGTCGTATACGGTGTTTCAGCTATCCACTGTCCTTCTACTACACTAGTTGTTAGTGGTGGTAATGGCGTTCGGACGATAGTTAGTGACGAGAGTACCCGTTCTGGGTTAAATAGGATAAGCCCTATCGCCTAAAAGCTAGCCTAGATATTCTCTAGCTTTAGAGCTTATAGCCTGACTGATTTGTAGATAGATAGGAAGTCTACTTTATTAATATAGAAGACTCTTTGGCGCGTGAGCCGCTGGACCTCTTAACTATACGCGCGCTTCAGAGGCGAGAAGCAGCCTACATCTAGCGGCTATAGTAGGTGTAAAGTATGAGGCGGTATACAGAGGGTAATAATATAGTTCTCTATATAGTACTAATCAAATTCGGGCATAGCATGGCTACTGTGGCCGTCAAGGATGAGTAACCTATAGGTCCCTACTGTATACGCTTTAGTATAGCTGTCAAAGTACTTCAACCAGGCAAAGCCTAGTAGATTAGTCGTCCAGCCATTGTCACTGACAGCGACTATCCAGTCACTAGGTATATCCTTATACCAGGTAGCTTAGTGGAGCTTTGTAGCTAGGATAAGGAAGGGTAGGATAGCCTAGCCAGTAGCACTTACACCTTCAACCACAGTAACCCACTCTTTATTCCCTGGCTGGATAGATACTACTCTACCAATTATATCAGAGCTAGTAACCACTTTTGACGTCCTAGCAATACCCATAGCGAAGCTAGTCTCATCAAAGTTGTATATATCTTTATCTAGGATCCTATAGCTCTGCCGTGTGTCTTGTACGAGCTTAAACCAGGCCTGAATTATAACAGGATCCTTAGATAACGCGCGCTGGGCGTCACGCTTCCTATTCCACTTTATTTGAAGCTCTAGCTGAGCCTTAATAAAGCGTGTTACCTAGTGCTGGCCTAAGGGAGAAGGAGAAGGCTACTCGCCGCGCGCGGTGACTAGGACGTCAGCCATTCGTCATACGTCAATAATCTGGGGTAGAAATCCGCGTCAGTTGAGCTCTAGTATCTACTCTACTAGGGCCTGCTCTTCAGTAGG
>JAGQEM010000348.1:0-12067 GCA_019202945.1 Corynespora olivacea
GCTAGGCTATCCTACCCTTCTTTATCCTAGCTACAAAGCTCTACTAAGCTGCCTAGTATAAGGATATACCTAGTAACTAGATAGTTACTATTAGTAATAATAGCTAGACGACTAATCTACTAGGCTTTGCCTAGTTAAAGTACTTTGACAGCTATACTAAAGCGCGTATAGTAGGGACCTCTAGGTTACTTATCCTTAACGGCCACAGTAGCTATACTACGCCTGAATTTAATTAGTACTATATAGAGAACTGTATTATTACTCTCTATATACTACCTTATACCTTATACCTACTTTAGCTACTAGATGTAGGCTGCTTTTCGCCTTTAAAGCGCGCGTACAGTTACGAGATCTAGTAGCTCACGTAGTAGAGAGTCTACTATATTAATAAAGTAGACTTCCTATCTATCTATAAATCAGTTAGGCTATAAGCTCTAAAGCTAGAGAATATCCAGACTAGCTTTCAGGCGACAGGGCTTATCCTATTCAACCTAGAATAGGTACTCTCGTCGCTGACTATCGTCTAAACACTATCACCACCACTAATAACTAGCACAGTAGAAGGACAGTGGATAGCTAAGACGCTATATATAATAGCTCAGCTTCAGCAGCAGGCTTACTTTATTTAGGATCTCTATTATTAATAGTCTTAGAGCCCTACTAACTAAGCTATCTGCTAGCTTATTAAAGGGTACTAACTTGCTATATATTAAACTACTATCCTTACAGAGGAAGTAGTAAAGCTTCAAGCAGCTGTACAGCGTTAAGAGCGTAAGCATACACAGCACCGACAGTATATTACCCATAGAGGCGCTCTACAGGCTCAGGAGGGCCAGAGGCTAGCTGTAGAGGCTAATAGGGTAGTCGAGGAGGGTGATCGGATCGATCAAACACCTAGGCGTCGGGCACCACCAACATATAGCAAGTGTCATATACAGGGACATAAAAGGACTCAGTATACTACTAGATAACGCGAATCTATCTAATTTATCTATATCACAATATATTGTTGTGGTGTTGAGCAATCGTTCAGTGATGGTGGATTTTCGTGGTGGGGTGATCAGGTTACTGGTTTGATCAGCTTAGTGGTGAAACACGTTACCTAAGTACCGTGACAAAACTTCGGATTCTGGATGGATCCAACCCCAGTCTTTGTCGCGTCGGTGTACGGCATTCCAGAACTTCTGAACAAGATGTCCTCCTCTAGCTGAGAAATAAGGAATAATTTTGACTTGACCCCAGTGTAGTTCAGTGCGAGATACGCCCATGTGGAAATCGCGGAAAAACGCATTCATCTCGGCGCCTGCGTCAAAACGGCAAGGAGACATCTTGGAACACTCATGCAAGCTGCGGCTTATGGAGGTCACAACGTTATCTTCCAGTAGCTGATATGACGGTGCTGACTCATGGCAGAAGGGCAGATTTGACTCTGCGGTCGATGCTGCTATCGCTGGCGCCCGACAGTCCACAGCGGTGCGTCTACTGTCTGAGTGCATAGAACACGAGAAAACCGTCCCCGAAGCATGTCTTAGTAGGGCAGCTTGTGTTGGAATCCAAGATGTCGTGGACTGGATATCAGCAAACTTTGACCAACAAATTCCAGGTCTCGAGCGAGATGCCTTGGTTCAATATCCATTTGATGCCATTGTATTGGGGTCGAGAACGCATTGCGATGAAACTGCTCAAGGATCTGCCAGACGTCAACGCACGTGGAGGGTAATTTGGAAATGCATTACAAGCTGCATGCATCTGAGGGCCCTACACGCTCGTGGAACGACTGCTCGACTTGGGTGCTGATCCGAACTCTATTGGCACATACGGCTCACCATTGAAGGCAGCATGTATCTCCAGGGGAAATGACGTCATCGAACTCTCATTGAAGAAAGGTGCGCCGATCGACACCGGCCAGACTAATGCACTTGAAGCGGCTGCATCTAGAGGCAACTCTTCCACGGTACGATTCCTCATAGACCACCTTTCTACCGCGATAGGAAATATCGACAATGGAAACCTGATCAAGAGATCGCCAGCAGTCTTGTATGCCGCATCAATGGGTAGCTACTGCGAAATCGTCACATTTTTGCTAGAAAGTGGAGCTCGACCCTGCGCTAGTCGTGCTCGTGAGGATGCAGAATCGGAATCATGATGTCGCTTGGATATTGTTCAAACACATCCCTAAGATCGAGAAATATGTACGACATAAATCGTCCATTTTCTAGAGTTCCGTAGACCCATCGAATTGCTCGCCACACGGGCAATTTGAAGTTGAACTAGACTCTAACCTGGGTCAATGGGTATATAGCTAAAAATACGAAACCAGTTCAGTTGTCGCAAAGGAATAGTAATGCTATAGTCGTCAGCACTTGCGGAGCGTACAAATTATCACCGTGAGGAAAAGAAGTACCTGGTGAGAATGGTAGCAGTTCGGAGCTCAGCGGAAAACCTTGCGGCAATGCTGGACCGCGGTGTTGACCTGGAGTCCTACGGCTATCCTGCTTCTATCGAGCTTGCTGTACGATTCGCAAACCTGGACGTTTTGGAGTTCTTATTGGACCGAGGGGCAAAACTGGGTAGCGCTCTGCAAAACACTGTATTGTATCATCAGAGCGAGGCCGTTTTCATGATCTTTGCAGGAACGGCCGGATATCGACCAAGATGTCAGTTTCGGTGCAATTGGTTTCTCCATTAGTGTTTCTCACTGGCTTTGTAACATTGCGATGAGAGTATTCTGTGTGTTATAGTATTCTGTGTCTTATTCTCCATAGAAAATCGGAAACACCCACCCCAGGCTTGGATGAAGTTTTCTTCGAGCGGTGAAATGTGGTAATCAGCGGAGAATCAATATGATCCTACAAGCCACATGATCTATGCGTAAACAGCTTTAGGATAGCGAATAACAAACGGCTATCTGCAACTCTGTCAAATATGCCGTCTGCAGTGGAAATCTCAAAACAGTTCGGACGCTTTTAGATCGTACAGACGCTCCTATGATCGATCGTTAATGAATGTTTGATGGCATGGCATGCGAAGCTGCCCAATGTAGAAGTGTTGGAATCATGGAGTTCACCCACAGCCTAGCTAACTTCCAATCCGTGATGGAACGAGTCAATATTTTTGGGTGGGGTTCCCATCGTGACCTCTATCACGGCAGAGCAAGTTTAACAGAATTGTGTCGCATTATGATTGAGAGGGGGGATTGTGTCTCGGCAATGAACGGAAATTCTTACACCGTCCTCTGCTATGCGTGTAGCGCAGGATGGGACGAGATTGTATTCTTGCTCTTGAAGGCTAGTGCAGACATTACTGTCGAGCACGATCACCACGGGAAGCTCGAGAACTTGCTACAATTGATTTCAAGGGTATCCAACTAGATCCATGGCGCCTCAAATCCAACTCTAGAGCATGAACGATATTCGAAGATTACATCGCACCATGGCATGCCAGAAAAGTTGTGGCTGCCCTGCTCTTAGAAGGAGATGTACAAGCATTACTAAAGTTCAGTTTCGAGGTTGATCAGCTTGACCGGGCGCGTCAACTTCTCCAACAAGGTACCAAGGTCTTCGCCATCCCGACACCCATTTCTCTATAAGGTCTTTCGCTGTTGTTCGAATACGAGAAACGTGCACGAGTGGACTCACAGAGATTGAAAATGCCTCCTTTGAGGTGGATAGGTGGTCATCAGCAGGAATAAGTTGTAATGCGACGCCTGGATCTCATCAGAGACAGTGAGATTTCCTCACCTGCAGCAGGAAGTTTTCTTCACACAATCCTCAAAAATTTGACTTTGTCAGTGGAGCAGACGATCTCTATCCTTGACATCACCATGAGAACCTACGACTGCAACATCAATGCGGCAAATCTACTGTCTTGTGGAGCGGCACAATGGCTTGGGCATGGAGGTGTAAATTTCGTGGATGCGCTTCTTAACCGTGGTGTCAATGTCAATTATCGCGGTTTACTTCATCCGGCCCTCACGCTCGTCTGCAATAGCAACCGGCACAGCTTCATTTTTTATTAGAACAGCTGACTTTAGATGGAAAGATCAATATTGTAGTGGATGCCGGATGTGCAAGTGCGTGCCAAGAGACAAAATGGAGTGGTGGTAGGGACGCTAAGCTGAGAATGCAAGTTTTCCCAAGGGTTGGGATGGTCCGGGTGGACTCCCTCGTGGCCGCCTCGGACAAGCTCCTCGATTCCTACCGCCAAGGATGTCGACTCATACAGCGAGCACGCATTGGAGTGAGGCTGCATCAAGCTTTTTGGAAGGCTTAGTCTAGACTCGATGGATGTTGCTATTCCAAACGAGGCGTCTTTCTCGACGACGAGACGAACCGTTCAAAGCCTAAACGAGTGTTCAGCTCACCATCAACTCGGGTTTGCGCTAGTACAGGTGTGGCTTAGGGTCTGCTACCTGTTGCTGATCCGGGTCGCGCGCTCGCCGTCGTTTTTTTGTTTTCGTCAATACGAGGTCGTCGTCAATATTACGTACAGATGCAAGACCCACGTCTTTTAACAAAAGTTTTGTCCGAACAAATCATTTCCACTGCCCGAAGAATGAGGCTTGCCCCGGATGAGTTCGCTTCCAACGAGCTACTGTTATCGTCTTCGGGACTTGTGGGTCACCAACTTAAAAAATGCCATCCTGACGATTGCGCACGTCAGTTCCGTGCCCCTGGAGAATGCAGGAACCCGCGACTCGGGGTGATCGTCGGCGGACAGTTCCCCGAAGCAGCTCATTCGGGCCAGGAGCTAGTGCTGTGTCCAATTCTTGTCCACCTGATTAGTCTGTTCGTCGATACGAAAATTGACAAATTTCTGGCTGTATTACACGGAAGTGCAGGGGAGGCCGGCCCGCCGATTGTGGCTTGAATTCAAAACTGCCCCAACCACAGCACCTCATCACTCTAGCATCTCGACAGGCAGCCATGAATACTGCTAATTCTGGTCAGCAATAACAAACCCACACAGAAAGTGCCCAAGTCCACATCTTTCGTACTCCTATTTTCTCGGCTAACGAACTCTGCTATTGGATTGCATCATGAACTACCCTAAAACAAATCTAGAGGTCAAGTAGCGCGCCACCTAAAAATAGTCTACCTTAGCTGGTGCGGCTGTGGCTAACTGAGGATGGGAACAAAAGGCTGAGCAGTTCAGCCATTCTAAGGGCATTCGTTTATACGAATCTTTACTCTCGTTTATCAAAGGAGTAGGAGATATGCACTCGTTTACTTTTCTTCTGCCTCTGTTGGCTTCTGTTCAATTATGTCAGGCCATAGCCTCCCCTGACATCTTTACCCTGACTCAACCAGCCGGCTCCAGTCCGGATTTAGGACAGAGCAGTCGGCCGGCTACAGTCCCTTCCCAGTCGAGACACGCAGCTGGTCCAGCCTCTGGTTTGAATATCTTTCTACCAAGTTACCAAGACGATCCCAACTGGCTGCCTGCTGCACTTTCCCTAAAGACAGTCGGACTGCAAGTGAAAGTCCTCACAACGCTCAACGTCACATCGCAATGCCGGACCCTCCTCATCTATGCGCCCCGTAGCGTCACATACAATCCGACCACCGCAGATGTCACAACGCTGACTTCCTTTGTGGCCAAGGGCGGGAACCTCATCTTCATGAGTCAGGTTCCCACTCAGTTGTATGCCCTCGCAGGTGTTTCCGCATCCACTGTGAATACGGCAGGATCACGGTCCGCCATGCAGTTGTCGAACTCAGAAAACCCGACCCAGGCTCTCCAAGGTTTCGACTTCACCAGCTTCTACGACGTCAACATGCCCTTTTTCGAAAATTCTACCGCCAAGGGTCTCGTGAATGTTGGATACACGCCCGCCAGCGGCTCGCAAACTCTTGCCAAGTACCTTGTTCGAGACAGCGGTATGGCGGAAAGCGTAGACACATCCACCACTAGCGCAGCGATTGTGAAGAACCAGCCTACCGGGGCAAGCGGACACGTGTACAGCTTTGGCATTGACCTTGGACTTCTCTACAACCAAGCTCAAAGCGAGGCTGGCACATACTCGCCCTGGTACGACGGCCACTACTATCCCGGCTACGACATTGGAACCCGCATTATCAAGAACATTGTCCTCTCCAACCAGCACTTCGTGAGCTTATGGACAGTCCCATACAACAAGGGTCTTGCCTTCACCACCACATGGGATATTGATACGTATGTGTCGTATCCTCACGGCCAAGGCATTGCGGCTGCTGCCCAGGAAAGAGGTGCTGCTGGCAACCTGAACCTCCACATCAAGTACATAACGGATGCCTACGAGGCAGCTTATTTCCAGTATGGTGTTCCATACATCTACCAAATTACTGGCTTCCGAAATGGACCTGACGGGTACCCATCTATAGACTTCGGAAGTCACACTGTGAGTCACTCACCCAACGCTGCCGCCTTGCCTTACGGAACACTGGATGAGAGATATATCCAAGGTAGTACCAGCGGTTACTCCCCGTTTGTCCATCAGTGCGGTAACACACCCGATGGAACTCCCGACAATGGACAGACATGCAAGCGGGGCGGAACTAGCGGGCTTTCCTTCTGGACTTCGGGCGGTTCGGCGTCAGGCGAAGTACGAGTGAGCGCGTTCTTGATCCGGTATCTTTTGCAGGACGCCTTCGGGACGAATTACAACCTCACCACCTACCGACCCGGAAATCTTCTGTTCAACAAGTATCAGCCCACCCACTGCGTGGCGAATGGGTTCATCGGCGGATCCTCTTGCGCAGGCAATTCCCATCTAACCCATCTCCCCATGCAAGTTACACATAACCGCGAACCGTTTGCGGAGCTTCCGTACTACGAGTTCCCCCTCCAATGGTCGGATGGTGACGGGAATATGAGCAGTGCCGACTTCCCGGGATCCGACTTCCGCATGCAAGTTGACTTCATTAAGCAGATGGCGCGGTATGGCGGTCACTACAACATTCTGATCCATCCGTCGGATGCAATGCTTGACAAGATCCAAATCCAGCGCGCTCTCCACGATACTGTTCGTCCTTTCGCCGTCTATTTCAACCAGACGGGGATTGCCAACTGGTGGACCAATCGAGATCGTGCAATCGTGGACATCACGGCAACAGGAAATTCATCAGCTACGGTGACGGTGAGCCTTAACGGTGTTGTGGAAGGTCTTACATTACAAGTCCCGCGAACGTATGCTTTCAAGTCTGCAACTGGCGGCATCTCTGCGTGCCAGCAACTCTCCTACGATGGTCAGACCAACGCAGTTGTTCTGCGGAACACGGCAAAGGGTCTCTTCACGCTCAACTTCTCAGTTGGCTCAAATGACGCAACCGTCTCCACCTGCCCCGATTTCACCCCTCAGCCGCCAAAGGAGTGTATGGCATGGGACGTTGCCGTTGACGACTTTCTCGAGCTATACTTTTACAATAACGGCATCAATCTTCTTGACTTGAACACTGTCGCAACTGGACTCTCCACTAACAACATTGGTGGTCGACTACAGCTCACTGCAACGACAAATACTGGTGTCAACTCATACTATACCGAAATATCTCGCTTCTGTTTCGACGCCTCAATTTACACGCATGTTTTCTTCGACATGGTGGCTCCGGCAGGGTCTAAATTCTATGTACAGCTCGTTTCGTACGATTCTGGATGCCAAACAGAGCAACAAAGCCCAACGTTCCTCGACGTGACCAACTATGCCGCCGCTGACGGCATGAACCATACAGTAGCGATTCCCATCTCGGATTTCAAGGGCCAGGACCTACTCCATGTGCGCGGACTCCGTATCGGAAACATCTCGCCGGCTCAGACTCCCATCTACATCGACAATATCAAGATCCAGAAGCGATGCCACACAGCGCCTGGAGAAGATCGGACTCAAGGTCTCGCTATCGAGTCATTCCAAAACGTTGATCGATGGATCACCGGCATTAACAGCATCTTTGGCAAGACCGACTACGACAATTCCATGAAATTTGCGAAGCTCTCAGAGCTAGGCCGAATGCAGCTGTTACCGTCGAGTTCCTCTTCGTACTTTTATACAAGCACTGTTGTCAATGGGGTCAATCTAAATGCCGCAGCCTACAGCAGCCTCTCGATTAGTGTACGTGGTCCATCCGGTGGCTCTTTTGATGTGGTTATGACCTCCGGCTCTGGTAACAGCAATTCAACCCTCAGCACCAGATCTTACGCATCTATCAGCCAAAGCGATTTTGCGAACGTCACGATTCCTCTCTCGTCGTTCTCGGGTCTTGACACCTCTTCCATCAGCCGCATCACGCTACGCAATTTCGCGCCCAGCGGGGGTTCTTCTGCCAGCAACTTCACTGTGCGATGGATCTCCCTTCTGGGTGGTCCCATGCCTGGTAGCCAAACGACGTGTACGCGTGCTTCCGGCTATGTGGTATTGGACTTCTGTGACCCGGTCGAGTTCACTAAGCAGACCAATGCCCTGGGTGCTCCCTTCTCGGACGACAATACGATGGCCACCTACAGTCAGACCACCAATGGATCTATCAATCTCGTCGCGCGCGATTCGTCTTCATACTTCTATTCGCTCTTCACGCCGCCAACCGGTTGCGCAACAGTGAACGGATCTTACGACTCCATTACGCTCACTCTTTCTGGACCGCAGGGTGCTACCGCCGACATAGGTTTCAAATATGGCGGCTCAAGCTGCACCACGAGTGTTGTCACGTCTCTCATCACGATTACTTTCAACGGCGCATGGACACGGGTCACCATTCCCTTTTCACGCTTCCCGACTGGCTTCAACCAGAACTACCTTCAGGCCTTCGTTATGACGAACTTCAGTGCTTCCGGCTCGACATACCGTCTCTTCTCTTTGACTTTTGATGGCCCTGCCAACAGCGCTGGCTGCGGGCGCTGCTCAGGCACGTTAGTTAATACGTGCACGTTTACTTCCACTGTTCCACGCACGAACAACCTTTTGGGTGATATGACCGACGAGGGATCCCTCGCTTCTTACGGTCTCAGCGCCGACGGCTCGCTCAGCTTTGGTACCACGTCCGATTCGTACTGGTACTCACTATTTGGCTCGAACACGTGCTACAATGCCAACACGGTGAATGCGACAGGTCTTCAGCTCTCTGTCGCTGCCCCCGTTGGTACTTCGTTCCAGGTCCAAATGCGCTGGGCAACCAATGAGGCATGCAGCGCAACATCCACTCCGGCCTCCGTCTCAATCACTTCCTATTTAACCTTCGCTGGCAACACGAGCTATCAACTTGCACAGATCCCCTTCACCGACTTCGCCGGGCTCAATTCAAGCAGGATATCTAGCGTTGCCCTTTCCGGGTGGAATCCCGGGAGCGTCAACGTCAAACTTGGCTGCATCAGTCTGGTCACTATCGCCACCACTCCCAAGCCGAGTACCTGCACATGTCCTACGAACGCCTGGTTGAACTACTGCACAACCGGTGTTGCAACTCGCAACGCCAACGGCGGCGTGCAGAGCGACGATGGAACGATGAAATCCTCACCTGCCGTCGTGGGCGGCTCACTGACCCTCCAACCCGCCGCTTCCGGATCATACTGGTACTCGCTGCAAAACTGCCTTGACATTTCCTCCTCTTCCGTGCTGTATCTCAACGTTACGGCCAAGGCGGGCACAAGCTTCAATGTCCAACTCCAGAGCAGTGGAAATGCCTGCAAGGACGCTACGCAGATCCAGCGCGCCAGCGTGTCGAGCTCTTCGTATGGAGCCATGACTGGCAGCCCAGTTGTCCTGAGCATTCCTCTGTCGGCGTACACGGGTGCAAACAACGCGTTCTCGTTGAAGGCCTTGAATGCGGTTGTTTTGGACGGGTTCACCGATGGTACCGCGACGTATAATATTAATTGCGCGTACTTTGGGGGCGGTGCAACATCTGCCAACACCACGTCGTCGAGGAATAGTACGACAACATAAGAATGATCCATTTCGATGGTATTGGCGGTCTCACATACTCGGCTATATATAGTTTTAATATCAAGTTTCTTATGTGTAATAAGCGAAATGCACATATTCTTCATACTCTTTTTCAAACATTATGCATTGTGCTTGTGAGGCTGTTCACAAATGTATCACCACCCCATCTCCCCGGCGATTCTTCAGCTAACCTGTCATCACATTACAGAGGAATTTTGGCCCACCCATTGATTCTCATTTCCACATAATAGCCCTTTCATTTCCCTACGAATTCGGACAGCCAATCAAACTGAAATCAAACCGAACTCGGTCTTCCACGCACTCAACATATACGCCTCGTGCAAAGACCTTTTCGTATCGCGAAGACGGCTACGCTGGCAACGCATGTAAGTATTGAAGTTGCGTGGTAAGGATATCTGGTACTTGGAGTACAGCATGAAGGCGTGTTAGAGCCTGGGGGTCTAACTATAAACCTAAAGCGGCCTGCAGCTGGTGGATTCCATAATCACTGCATTAGAATTGCATACTGACCCGGTTTTTTGACTCCAAACAATGTCAGTGGAAAACTGCCATTCCGCCACCAACTACTCCGCCGACCACTAGAAGTGGTTGCTAAGTTTATTACAGTAGCCTAAACGAAGGTCCGTCATTCCACCAACGCTTTATTCTATAATGAACTAACCGCAGCCACGCTTAGCAGTACCCTATTCCAAGGTACGGACTGCTGTGTTAGAAACCGTCTGGATCTAGACCAACATCGTTCATTCTTCCGTTGCTTCGTTCCTCCGTCGTTTGTCGTTACTCTGTTTGTTCCTTTTCCTATTCTGCTCCATCATCTGACGTATCACTTACGCCGATTATGCTCTACCTAGACTAGTCTAGTTCGCCTTTCAATATAGATAACAAAATATAAGTCGTCGTACCAGAATGTCATGCGAGAAGGCGCATCCAGTTTAGAAATAGCCCAAGCCCTGTCGCATTTTCGCCCTTCAGAACCCCCTAATACTATCGCAGGTGAAGACCCAAGCTTCCTTGGCTTGTGGATGTTGGGTAAGGAAAGATTTGATCCATCCGCTACATCGCCAGTCTTCCCAGCACCTACGGAAACCTCACCTACAACAACTTTTGTGATTCTAGTTTTTAGTCCCCCACGACTATGCTTGTACTGCAACGCTTTATTTTCTTTTAGAATAATACTCTAGGCGACGTCCCGCTCTATTAGGCGCCTTTTTCAGGTACTTTTTAGGTAGTGATAGAGCCCTCTACCCCGAACTAGCCCTAGGGTAGTCAAACTACGGATTTCACGCGCCTGTAAGAACCCTAATTACCCACTAACCTTAACTAACGCACCTTTAAGAGATAGTACTAGCCTAATATCAATGCCCTACCCTGTTTTAATCTAGGTAGAGATGTGTATAGTAATAATACCGCTTCCTACACTATCTAAAGTAAACTACAAGAGATAGAGCGCAAAGCCTTAATATATTACTAGGTTATAAATAACTTTACTAGAGCGGTTATATATAGTATTTATAAGAAGGTAGTTAGCTACTTTATAACCTCCCTATACGCGGATACTAGTATCTTCGTGCCTATTAACTTATAGAGCTAACTATTAGGAGGATCCTCAGCTCCTAAGTCAGTCAACTTCACAGGGGTTACTAAAACCCTAAAAAACTTAGGGGTTATAGATTTATATACTAAAGTATATAGCCTTTCCGCTTTAGATTACGCCCCTACTTTAGCCTCTTTACTAGGAGGTAACCTGGTTTTAGCCTCAGTAACCTCTATAACCTCTAGTAGGCCTAAGAGAGAGGACTGCCGGATTCTAGTATAGCTTATAGTAGAGAAGTAACTCTATAAATAGAAGCTATTTACCCTCTAGTAAGAACTCTATAAGTAGATTACTAGGCTTATATTTACAAGAATCCCCTCTATCTCCCCTATAAGGACTAGATAGGTAATTACCCTATTAGACTTTATAATAAGGGACTTACTTACTACCCCTAAGAGTACTAAAATTATCCTTAACACCCTAGAAGGAACTAAGCTCTGGCTGCTAGAGACCTAGTATAACTACGTAGTACTAGGAACCCTATTTACTAGGTATAATATTCTAGGAGAGTTATTTAAAACTACTATAGAACTAGTAAC
>JAGQEM010000349.1:0-14781 GCA_019202945.1 Corynespora olivacea
CGGGGGGTGGTGTTGTTGTGGGGGTGGGGGGGTGTGGGGGCCGCGGCGGGGCGCGGGCGGCGGGGGGCGGCGGGGGGCGCGCGCCGCCGCCCGCCCGCGGGCCCCGCCCCCCCCCTTGACTCTCCTCGGCTTGTTTGTTCCAGATGCAATACATACATGCATACATGACGACACTTCCATCCGCTGGAAGAGTCCCCGCCGGGTTGGAAAAAGTCTTCTTTTTATAATAGCGTATACACAAAGAAGAATAGAAAAAAAAGGGGAAGATTTGTGGAGGTAGCGGAGAAAACGTGTGTCTGTCCTGTGCAGTGATGGATGTGATGTCACCCAGTGTGATGTGATGTTTATCTACCATGTTCTCATGAAACCGGTACACTTTTTTTTTGGGGGGGGGGGAATGGCTGCATTGCGACAAAAGGTATGTATGGATATACCCCAACCAACCAACCAACCCAGTCCTTTCTCCCAAGAAACGCCGCAAACACCAAAAAACACCACCGAAGACGCCAAACCGGATCCGCAACGAGAGAGCTAGGGTATCTTCGTGTACTTCCTCTATCCCTCTATCATACACACACACGTACATGGGGCGAGGTGTCTAGGCGATATTCCCCGCCAAGCCCAAAAACAGCGCCTGAGCCGCCAGTTGCAGCGTCCAGATGCCCACCTTCTTGATGCGGCGCTTCCGCGCCACATTGTCGTCGAGCACGTCGCGGGCAAACGCCGTGTACATCTCGCGCGACATGTCCTCCATCAGGCCGCTGTCGTACAGCGTCCAGCTCCCGTCAAACTCGCTCACCCGCTTGACGACCCTGCAGTTGACCGGGATGAACGTCTTCTTCGCGTTGATGTAGGCCACGATCGGCCGCACGAGCGCGTTGTTGACGTACGAGATGTCGTTTGTGAAGAGCGGGACCGCGGCTCGGACGTCGTTGAGATGGACGCGGACGTCCATGATGACGAAGCGGTTCCGATCCTCTTCCTGCTCGCGTCCTTGTTGAGCGGTGGTTGGCGAGACGGTGTGGGGATCCTCGAAGCCGTGCGCGGCGTGGTCCGAGTAATGGCGTGTGTTCTGCGTCACCGTGGCTTCGACGCGGTCGTACATGTCCGACATGACCTTTGCGAGGCTGTCGTCGTCGTCGCTGGGGAGCATGATGTCGGCCACGATGTCGACGTCGCCTTCGTAGATCCAGGAGAAGGGGCCGTCGTAGCCTCGGTTGAGATGGTCGATGCTGAGGCCGTCGATGCGGATGCGGCTCTGCTTCTTCCAGCGGCTGCCGTCCTCCCTGTCGCGGCCGTCGTTGAGCTGTGCGCCCGTGTAGTTGTGCGTCTGACGGGGGTGGATGGTGAAGAGCGAATTGTCAAAGGATCCGGACATGATGTTGGCGGAGAGGAAGTCGTAGAAGAGCCATTGCTTGCGCAGCTGGGGGAGGTCGCACGAATAGATGCTCACGGAGAAGGGGCGGAATTTGTCGGGCTGGTAGATGGTGACGAGGACGTCTTCCATCTTGAACGAGTCGAGTTCGAAATCGCCGGGTTGGTGCTCGTGCTTGTAGGAGCGCGGGTCCACACCCTCGACCGTGTGCACCGAGGTTCGGTCGACGACGCCGCGGATGCCCTTGATCTCGACATCCTTGAGCAGGCCCTTGCCGTTGAACCACTTTGAGAAGGAGAGCGTGACGTTGACGGTGGCGATGGAGATGTCGAACTGCGTGTAGTTTGTGTCTTCCTCCTCCTCCTCCTCCTCCTCCTCCTCGGGAACCCCGCTGGCAAGCTCCTTTTGCTTCTGGGCAATCGCCGCGGCGGCGGCGGCGGCGGCGGACGTCTGGGAGCCCTTGCTGACCTTTGCATTCTCCTGGCCGGGCCGCCGGGACACGTAGACGTTCCGGAAGGAGATGACGCCGTTTTTCCATTTTGGCACCACGGCCGACTCGAAGATGACCTTGAGGCCCGATGAGCGGGTCAGGTAGTTGCCGATCCACTGGGCCACGGTTTCCTGGGCGAAGACGGTGTTGACGAGGAACAGGGTGAAGATGAAGAAGGTGGTGGTTCCCAAGACGACCCACAGGAAGTGTGCAGCCAGGATCCAGGAGGCGATGGCGTAGATCTCATCGGCGTTGAACGGGCGCGTGCTCCGGATGGTGAGCCATTTGAAATGCACCCTGATGCGCGACCAGAAGCCCTCGGCGGCCTCCAGCAGCTCCGCCTTGCTCGGGCGGTACAGGTGCGGCAGCGCCTTGGGGAGGTGGTCGAGGAAGTGCTTGCCCGAGCCGGTCTTTGGGGCTTCCTGGGGCATTCGGGGGTGTTTTGGCTTGCTGGCATCCGCCGACGGGGCTGTCTTGCCGCCATTCGTCACGGAGCTCTTGTTGCGACTCCATGCGGAAGCCACGGCCAGCGTGATGCTCTCTTTCCCAAAAGGATGCCACCGGGGATGGCGCAGGGAAAGTGCGGAAGACGATCCGACATGGGAGGAGCATGGGCGCGGGCCGAGGGTGGAAAAGGACGTCGGTTTCGAAGCGAATGGCGGCCGTATCGTCCCTAGGCCGGGCCGTGAAGCTGCCCAACCCACTCCCCCGACTGAGCGCGCGAGGAAGGCTGCATTTCTTTTCATGGTCTGCGCAGCTGGCGCATCATGGAGTGCAGGAGTGCAGGAGCGCAGAAGACGTTGGCCGGCGCGGTGGGATGTGATCTGGCGTGGTGTGGGATGGCGTGGTGTGCGACGGTGCGGTATGGTATGGTATGGTATGGTACAGTATGGCGTGGTGTCGTGTCGTGTGGTTTATGAATATAACAGATGACGTTCGGCGTGCAGAGACAAGGAGCCAAGAGATCCACCGATTTGTGAATATAACAAAGCCACGCCAAGAAAAAAATCAATTGTTCCCTTGCACTGCATTCGCACGCGCACCCTCAGCACAGCACAGCATGCCCGCCCCCACAGCCCTCCAGCGCGCGCCCGCCGACGAGATCATGACCGAAGCCGCCTCCATCTCCCTCCCCTCCGACGACCCCGCCTCCACATTCACCGCCGCGCCGCCCACCCCCCTCCTCGACATGCACACACTCTCCGCCTCCGCCTCCGCCTCCGCACCCGCCGCAGACCCCGCGCCCACGCCCGACGCCCCCACGGTCGACGAGTCCGGCCGGCCCAGGTTCCCGCCCTCCAAGGACATCCCCCTGGCCTTCCGGCGCGAACAGCGCAAGGTCTCCGTCCCCCCGCACCGCACCACGCCGCTCAAGAACGCCTGGCCGAAGATCTTCCCGCCGCTCGTCGAGCATCTGAAGCTGCAGGTGCGCTACAACACGAAGAAGCAGAGCGTCGAGCTGCGGACCGGCGCCCACACGACGGACACGGGCGCCCTGCAAAAGGGCGAGGATTTCGTGCGCGCCTTCTGCCTGGGCTTCGACATCGACGATGCCATTGCGCTGCTGCGGCTGGTGAGTTCAGCCCTCTTCCTGAACTGTTCCTTTTTTTTGTCGTCGTCGCCCTCATCTCCACCAGGATGACCTCTACATCGAAACCTTCGAGATCAAAGACGTCAAAACCCTCCAGGGCGAACATCTCGGCCGCGCCATCGGCCGCATCGCGGGCAAGGATGGAAAGACCAAATTCGCAATCGAAAACGCGTCAAAGACGCGCGTGGTGCTCGCCGACCAGAAGATCCACATCCTCGGCGGCTTCAAGAACATCCACATCGCCCGCGAGGCCATTGTGAGCCTCATCCTGGGCGCCCAGCCGGGCAAGGTCTATGGGAATCTGCGCACCGTGGCGGGGCGCATGAAGGAGAGGTTCTAGACCGAGGAAGCGTGAATGACGCGAGCATATGCATTTCTCTGGGCGTTTGGGTCTTGACCTCGAATGGATGATTGCATACCTATACACATGAATTACAGTATCCCGCCAAAAGAAGCCGTCGTGCCACATGCATGCATACATGACTCACCCATTCCCATCCCTCCAAAGGTACCAAAACGCCTTTTCCACCATGTATACACATATATATATATATCCGATCAAACACCCCAACCCACCAGAGCCGCCCCAGCACCACCCATCACCGCACCAAACGACACGCCCACCCTGCCCCCCACCCCCTTGGGCCTCCCCGTCTCCCGCACCCCACCCGCCGTGCTCGCCACTCCACCACTAAACCCCGTATCCACCGCCTCCGTCGCCGTCGCCGTCCCCGCCGTCGTCCCCGCACCGAGCACCGTCGTCCTGCCCCCCACCGTGACCGTCTGCCCCGCCGTCGCGGTCACGGACCCGCTGATGACATACGCCGCCACCACGGTAGACCCACCATCCCTCCCCGGCACCCTCGTCGTGACGCTCGTGAGCGCGACCGCGGGTGCCGTGCCGTTGACCACGTAGGCGGGCAGCAGCAGCAGCAGCAGCAGCAGCCGTGCGCTGCGGACGCCGCCGTCCGTGGGGGTGACGAGGAGCAGGGTGAGGTACGGCGGGGGTGCGCGGAGCGTGGTCGCGATGCCGTTTAGCGTCACGGTTTGGCCGAGGGGGGCGGGCGAGGTGCCGCTGATCAGGTAGCCTGGGAGCGTGACCACGGTGGGGTTGTTGTTGTTGGTGGTGGTGGTGGTGGCGAAGGTGGTGTAGATGGCGGTCGGGGCGGAGAGGACTGTGGTGACGGTGGTGACGGCGTGCGTGGACGGCGACGCCGTCGTGAGGGTGAGGGTGATGGTTTGGCCGATGGTGGCGGTGCTGGTTCCGCTGATGATGTAGCCGGGGTGGAAGGTTGCCGCGTTGTTTACGGTTGTGGGGTTTGCCTCGCACGCTTTCGCAGGACGCAAAGGCCGAACTCGGACGGGAATGCCGCGTCGAACCATGATTTATCGGGCATCTCTTGCGCCGCCATCCAGATGGGTGTGTGCTTTGCGCCCGAGGCATCGGTTTTGTCTGGGGTTGCCGTCTTGGGCTGCAGGTACTCTGGATGCCGTGTAAGACCTCCGTATGTGAGTTCCGTGGCCGTTGCGCACACCGCTGTAGACGCCTTTGGATCGCTCGTTGGCAGAACCCCCTCCCAGTGGTAATCGGACGGGTAGTCCAGATAGGGTGTTGGGTACGTGAGACGCGTCCACGAGTACAACCCAGACTTCAGGAACGAGATCGAGATGTACGAGATGCCCTCTTCATCCGTGGCTATAGGCCGCCAGAGATTGTACTCGGTCGGAACGCTACCGATACCGGTGCGTGTCTGCGTGCCGGTCGAGTTGCCGTTCACCAAAGTCACGATGCTGATTGTCCCGATGGTGACTTCTTCGGTGTAGGTGATTTGGTCCGCGGGAACCCACGATACCGCTTGAAGCTCGGGATAGCGCACCACGCATTCCGCTGCACATTTTCCATCGGTAGGCTTGGGAGGAGTCGCGGTTGTCGTCGCTGGGGCCGTCGCATTTGGGTTGAAGATGGGTACTATCCCAGCTCCTGCACACAAATCAGTCCATCTCCACCATGCAGGCTTGATCGATCTCGTACTCTGCGGCGCGGCGCGCGCCACCATCGCTGCTGTGGCTGCGAACGCGCATATCGGGAAGCATCGGAACCCCATCGCGAGCGTACCATGTACAGTCCTAGGCGCCGAGAGGAAGAAAGAAGCGAACCATGGCGTTTTGAAGGGGCCATGCCATGGCAAACCTCACACCTTCCCGCCCGAAGGAAGAAGTTTGCCTTTCTCCATTCCCTTATTACTGACCTCGTATTCGCGCCTCAGCTCTCATGCACGAAACTATCGGCGTACCAGACGGCACCTGCAGCGTTATCACGCCCTCCCACGTGCGCCATCAGTTCAATACGAAGAGCTTTGCACAACCAGCTCTTTCTTGCATCTTGAAGCCTTTGGTTCCAGGCATCGTGAGGTCGATCACGGTCCGGCCGCATCATTCACACCACGGAAAGGGAAACCATCCCCAGGAAATAACCGGGGTCGTGATAGGCTCTTTTCGGGATCGAATGCGATGACTTGATGAGATAATCGAGTCCGAGATCCCGATCGATTGGAAACTGGGGAGGGGATGCCAAGGCTGAAAGAGAGAAGAGGTGGAAGAAGAGAGGTCGTCAGGAAGACACCCAGTACGTATGTTCACTTGTGGCGTAGTGGCGGTGCGGATTTATCCGTTTCGGGTTAGGCTTGTTTCCACACCCCTCTCCTCCTCCACACTTTCATCAATTCCATATTGACCTCGCCCTAGTTGCAGGCCACAGAGATTGCAACAACGCGACGACGCTCCATCACCGTGTACGCTTCTACGAGTCATCCTGTCAATGAAAAGCGCTTCACGTCAACCTACGACTTGATGTTACACACGTCTCGTTTTTCTATCCATGAAGCTTGCGTACCCGTCTGTGAGCCTCGTCGACATAGGGTATCCCGCTATCACGTGGATCCTCACAAGAGCTCCCCTTGTTCACCAACACCGATCCAAGTCTAAAGAATCGCACACATGGACACTACGATGAACGCATCTCTCTTCACTCCACCCCAGGACCCGGTTTTCTTCCTGCGCTCCTATATTGACCTGCGGATGAACCTCTTGTTTCCCCTATCTTATCGAGCTCTATTGATCACTTTGAGTCCTAGGTCGGTAAAATTTTTAATATCGAGCCTTTGCTACGGGTTCGTCTCATGATTATGAGCGTAATGATTTCCTACTCGCATTCGCATACTAGATATTCCTCCAGTAAAAGAGCCGCAGGTTAATTTATCAACAGCGCACCAGGTACGGCCGCCCACGCTAGCGTCAACGCGGAAAGGTTTCTAGAAATCTCTATTAACTCACCCCAGGTCGTACGACGTCCCAACATCATGTGAGCTTCTACCAGACTTCTGGAAAGCCGAAAGCCCCACGGGGTTCCGTCCCGACACCGTCCCCTTCTCATTTATTCATCTTGGAATTGAGAAAAGATCCACATGCCAAACGGGATAGATTGCACTGGGCAAGCATACAGTCTTGGGATGTCCAAGTCACACAGCTACAGCACCGAACTCACCCCAAATCCGTGGCTACTTGACGGCATAGCAGGTCCGAGGTACCGCATAATCTCTCACAAACCGTGAGTGCTAGGTCTAATTAGGAAGTATCTAAAAGCCTATCAGACAACGTGGATTTAGCTTTGTAGGGCTACTTACAAAATCAAGACCAACGTTCATTAACTATAAGTAGATACTGAGGTATGTTAAAGTATCCAAGAGATCCACTAAAGCCCCACAAGGTTAAATCTACGTCATCTGATAGGCCATCAGCCACTTCCTAATTAGACCTAGCACCTCACGGTTTGTGAGAGATTATGCGGTATCTAGCAGGTCCGAGGTATATTGTTCAATCTAAGTTTCGGGACTAATCATCTAGCTTCAGCAACATGTCTTGCATCTAGAGATTGAGCCTTAGGGGCAGTATGAGGGAAACGAATATATAAGGTCTTGAAGGTACGTCCCAAAGTACTTTCTCGTCACGGCCTCAACTTCCCACAGTCTTTGCCCACCATGTTCTCCAAGATCAGCCTTTTGTCTTCCCTTCTCGCCGCAGGTGCTTCTGCCCAACAGGCTGGCACCCTGACTACTGAGAATCACCCGTCACTGCCCATTCAATCTTGCACGGCCTCTGGCTGCTCCACCATCTCCACCTCGGTCACGCTCGACGCAAACTGGAGGTGGCTTCACACGACTTCGGGATCCCAAAACTGTTACGATGGCAACGAGTGGAATGCTTCCCTCTGTCCCGACGGCGCGACTTGCGCCGAGCAGTGTGCTTTGGATGGCGCCGATTATCCCGGCACCTACGGTGTCACTGCTTCTGGTGGAGCACTCACGCTCAAGTTTGTGACCGACGGGCAGTACAGCAAGAACATTGGGTCCAGACTGTACCTCATGGCATCGGAGAGCAAGTACTACATGTTCAAGCTGCTCAACAAGGAGTTTACATTCGACGTCGACACGTCGCAGCTGCCCTGTGGTTTGAATGGAGCTCTGTACCTGGTAGAGATGGATGAGGACGGCGGCTTGTCCGAGTTTCCGACGAACAAGGCCGGTGCTAAGTACGGCACGGGCTACTGTGACACCCAATGCCCGCACGACATCAAGTTCATCAACGGCGAGGTAAGTGCTCAAAACTCGGGATATTTCGGAAATGCATATGCTGACTTCTCCGTAGGCTAACAGCGAAGGCTGGGAGCCCAGCGACAGTGATCCAAATGCTGGAGCAGGAAAGTACGGCGCTTGCTGCCACGAGATGGACCTGTGGGAAGCTAATGCCATCTCTTCTGCCTATACTCCTCATGTCTGCTCGGCAGAAGGCCTGGTCCGCTGTTCCGGAACCGAGTGTAAGTTTCCTTGTCTACTTTATCTCGAACCTCAACTAACTCCAGCAGGCGGTGATGGCGACAACCGCTATGGCGGTATTTGCGACAAGGACGGATGCGATTTCAACAGCTACCGCATGGGCGACAAGTCCTTCTACGGCCCCGGCGCAAAGATCGACAGCACGAAGAAGATCACAGTCGTCACCCAATTCATCACCAGCGACGGCACCGACACCGGCAAGCTCACCGAGATCCGCCGCAAGTACGTCCAGAACGGCGTCGTCATCGACAACAGCGTCAGCAAGGTCAGCGGCGTAACCGAGGCCAACAGCATCACCGACAAATTCTGCGCCGAACAGAAGACCGCCTTCGGCGACAACAACTACTTCTCCACCCTCGGCGGAATGAACGCCATGGGCGGCGCCATCGGCCGCGGCATGGTTCTCGCCCTCTCCATCTGGGACGACCACGCAGTCAACATGCTCTGGCTCGACTCCACTTTCCCTACCGACAAGGACCCCGCCACCCCCGGTGTCGCTCGCGGTACTTGCGCCATCACGTCCGGTGTCCCCTCCACCGTCGAGGTTGAGAACGCGAACTCCCAGGTTATCTACAGCAACATCAAGGTTGGCTCCATCGGGTCTACCTTCGCTTAGAGCGTGTGCTGTGTTGCTTACCTACCTGTTCCCTGTTCTTGGCTTGCATGATTAGGCTGGAAGGTTCTTGGCTTGGGGTAGATTTGTACATATCTTTTATGCGGGTCGAATGGTGCTCGTTCTTGTATATAGATAGTTACGCTCGCTCGCTCGCTCAGTATAGATGAGTGTCCTTGTGTTGGATGTTTTCATGTCCTGCTGTGATGTTTTTGATCCATGTGATGGGATTCTGGATCACTCAGCATACGCTACTTGTGATCCAAAGATGCGGGCAGCTGTGTATTTACGGTTCGATCTGATTGGAAATGACGTCAGCAATCGATAGAGTCCATTGGATGTTCAACAACAGTATGTACTCGAGTCCAACGCTTTCCTCCTCATTGAACCTAGGAGATACCAACTGTGTTGCGAAACCGTGCATGATTATATCAGGGTAGATGATGTCGAAAACTGAGGGAGAAATAAATACTTTCTATTATGAGTAGGCATTACTACTGGCATAGATGGGAAATGCTGAGGTGTGAGTTATTGATTGACCATGGCGGGTTGAAGAAGAATATCTGTTACATTCTATACTTCCTATTTATCAACGATTCGCTTCATCTTCATCTGAGGGATTCGATGATATCTGTTGGGGTTATGATTGGCAAAATGACATGCATGATTGAAGCGAATGCGGAACCTCAGCCACCTTCCCTCATCAGTTTTAGGCCTCTATGGCTTACAGTCACCATACTTCGCGGAATGTATAGAGTTAGCAACCGATGCAAGATCTTTGTTCATGCTAATCCAAGCCCTTGGAATGGGGCAAACATTTAAAGACCATCAACAGTATTCAGCTCGGCCATCAAGTTATACAGGCTATCAAATAATACCATGTAAACATCCAAAATCATCTCAACACTTGATAATACATAATATACGGGATGGGAGATTCGAACTTTCAAAAGTATACTGATATTTTGAGTTTGTCGACCCATGCCTCGTGCTGGATCTCAGGCTTGACCGACTACGCGCAATGCGCCAGGCCGCTTACAAATACACTGCGAAAGCATACCACCTATCCAGCTGCGAGGAGAGCTTCCGTAATGAAAGGAACAGAGAAGGAGACTGCTGTCCATAAATGTCAACAAACAAGGTTTGAAAACCTGTCCTCCAACAAGAGGACCCAATTCGAAGCTACCTCGGTTGACGCAGCGCATGCGTTTCTCGGAAATTTGTGGATATTGCATCTGTAAATCAGCGGGGTACCATGATCGGATCTCTCGGAGTCTTATCAAACCATCCTCCCAATGAGGCGAGGGAGGAATCGGCCCGTCCACTGCCCGTCGATTCGACGATATCGAAGTGCCCTTGACCTGGTTTTGGAGCGGCTTTCCGTGCTGCTTGACCTCGATATTAATCTGTCCCGTGTGCTGTTTGACTGTGGATTTGATATGTGCGGATTTGCATTTGCTTCACATGCTGTTGTGCTGACTTGGAGTGTCCTCGGAGGGCCATGTAGGAAGTGAGATTTGACCCGTTTCTCGACACTTTGAAAGTCGCGGAACGGCATGGTGGTTATTGTAGCGGTGGTATTTCCTTGGGAATAGAGATGCGGGGAAACAACTGGCGAATCCTTTTGCGCTTTTTGTATTGAGGTTGTGAAGCTCCACATTTTGCGCCTATATGGGACTGTTCCGGTTAGTCGATGTGCGATGCAGGAGGACCGAGACTTGGTCTATGGATCGTAGGCTCAAGTTGGAACAGAGCATCTTCATCAATTCCTTAATTCCTCAATTGTTGTTCGTGTCTCCACAATATTCCTTCAATAGAGAGAGTTTCAGCGGAAACAACAGTCGCGCGACAAGTGATGCTTTCCTGACCTAAAATCTTCGAAGACCCTCTCTCCTTTCGTGTATTCAGAATACCCCTGCCGTTTCCGTGTCGTGTACCCGAGCATCAGTATCAAAGCACCTGACTTAGGTAAAGAAGTCGGACAGTGCGCTAAACGGCCCTGAGTCACAGACCTTGCGTTGTACATACGCCCTAGCCACGTAACGGCGATTTTCATCCCACTTTTCCACTTCTCCATGCTGTGATTGGGTTCAAGTTCTTAAAACAACGACGAGTAATGATGCTTGGAACGGTGACTTACCCCGATCACAATCCCGTCCGCACGGTCCATGACATGAGAAAAATCCACTTATAGCCGTCCCCACCACGGCAGTTTTGGTAGGGTTGTTCCTTCCATTTTTCAAACAGTTTGGCAGCTGTCAAACCTCTTGTACACAGGTACCAGCTCGTATTTTGCACACTCCCTCACTGTCTTCGCTGCATGGCTCCCGGAATCTTTTGCATTTGGCCGTTGACCGACCCTAATACAACACCTCGGACTGATGGCGGTGAAGAAACCTTCAGTGATGCAATCACTGCGTTTCCAGGTGTCACACGCGGTCTCCACATCAAGCAGGCAGAACCAAACATGATGCCACCGCCGTTCAACCACGATGTCCCGTATACCACGATATACCACGTCTCGGACGCCGAAATCTACAAGGAGAAGGCGTTCAAAGATTTGGAGACGCAGTTTTCGAGCAAAAAAGAAAATGCGTTCATACCGCGCTTTTATAAGGAAGTTGGGTGTATAGAGGAGGAAGGTTGTGAGAAGGGTAAGTCTTAACCTGCGTGGTGCAATTAACAACGAGAGCTTACGTTATATAGTCGAGCCGGAGATAGGTGATCTCGTTGCGGTATGGACTGCTGAGACGCCTCCGGATGTACATAAATTCGAGCAGTTCCACCAAAACATCCTTGTCGGAAGCTTGAGAGAAAGCCCCAATTTCTTGCGTGCGCGGGTCTATGAACAGATAGGCGGCTTTGAACCCAATGACAAGGTCTCTTCCCCGTTCCTGTTCTTGCACGAGTGGGATTCAGACGAGCTGCCATGGACGGAGCTGGTGGAAGCGGCAATGACGCAGGAGTGGCAGGATATGATTGAGAATGGGTTGAAGTGGGAGGGCGGATGTTATCATGTGAAGAGTATGAGCAGGAAAGAAGGAGAGGTGGTGAATGGGAGGAGAGGAGATGCAGGTGTGAAGGTGACGGTCGAGGGGCCTGAGGATTGATGGAGTTGATGACACAGTAATGGTAATGATTTGCTTGTATGATAGAATTTCTCATACATTTCACCAAGAATTCCCACGATAACTGGGTAGAGGACAATGGAAAATAGAAAATGGGAGATTTGATTCGGAAGCGTGTAGCCGGAACGCCTGGGTGACATTGCATTTTAGGATGACGCCTTCCTTGATCAAGACTAGTTTGCTCTTAGTACTTGATCCTATCATCTTTTCGAAGATTCCACCTTTTTCTATTCTCAAGTTTGTTTACTTATCCTCGCATGGAAGCTTACAAGAATGATGGTCTTTCTATGATGTAGCGGTTCGTTGGCCCCCCAAGTCCCACGAAAAACGAGGCGAATCCAGCCTCCCAGGTCCCACATCCGTTTCTCCTTAGTATGGATTATATGGCGTGGTCCCTACTAAAAAGAGCGTACCTAAACCATCGTGACCATGTGGCGCATTCGATTGGAGGACCAGTCGCTTTTTCCATTGTCAATGGCACATGCCCCTCCAGCCACCCATTCAAAGTCCCACGAGTCATGGTGAGGTTATGTGGGATACTTCAGCCTTCAATAAGGTAGACTGGCTGGAAGATGGAAGCCAGCCGCTCGCTCTGTCGACTGGCGATGAGCAGGTCACTTCACATGGTTGCTACTCAATACAATACATCTGACGACCAAAAGCACAGGATATAGGCAGCATGGCGATTATATGTTTGGTTGGAAGGACGATTCGCTTCAAGTCGCCATGGAAAATCACTGTTACCTCCGCAATTGTACGAAGCCCACTAAGCAGCCGCCAAAAGTGAAGAAGCTGTGAAATGTAAAAGATACCATCGATGGGGATATTGATGAATATAAGTTTGGCCAGGTGTATGGAAAGAGAATTGTGAAAATACTGACAAAGCGGACAGGGATGGAAGAACTTCCTGGATGGGGATACGGAGATTGATTCGAAGTGGTGCAGATTCTTAATGATCCGAGTCATTTAGAATGTCAAATTTTTCGCGGCTAATTGAGATTCGACCGCAATCATTCACACACTAATGCGAAAGACTAGCGTTTGCCTTTGATCTACCAGATCTTTGCCGGGATTCCGGCATCTGGATTCACATAATAAAGACACCCGAATCAAAAAAGCGTTAAGCGTCTTAAGTTCTGGCGCTATCTTTATCGTACTTGAGTCTTGAGAGTCCAACCCTCTCATCCAATCACTCAGGCGCTTGGTCACCGCCTGCTTCCTCTCCTCGTCTTAGGCAGTTCATCCGTAATTGACACGGAATTGGCAGAGGGAGGGAAGGGCAGGGTTCATATGCCGGACTGAAACGAGTGTATTGGTTCCAATGGAAGGGCTTCCGCAGTATTTACGATATACAGGCCACCGAGGGGACGTATCGAGCGCGTAAAACCTGCAGGCTCAATCTGAAACTCGTTGTGGCTGTTTTTGCATACGACGGTCCAGTGCGCGTCGTGTTGCAGTCAGCTGGTCATCGTGCCAGTCGCGGGAAGATCCTACGCTGAAACGGTACCAATAGGTGTCGGACACCTCGCCGCAATGGCACTGAATACCACGAAATGAGACTGTCGTTATGTTTCTCTCAAAAATGTGCCGAGTGACAGCCTTGCCTCGATGGCTCAAGCCACAGCTCGGACAGATGATGCCGTAAGGCAGCGGTGCATTTCTCGGAAATGGAGGGACGGGCGTCTTCTCCATGTTGGCCTGGATATATCTACCTAGAACTTGAGTGGATACATCTTCCTCTGAAAAAATATGGTGGCATTTGCCACAGCCCAGGTACCCGAAGGGAAGATCGCCGTGACGGTGCACAAGAGGGTTCTCGTGACCGCAGCGGTTGCACCACCACGCACCATCCTCATCGTTTGAGAGGAGTGCGTTTATAGCTGGGTACTCTGGACTATAAATGGGATGTTCTGGTACACCATTGTTTTGGACACGGGGACGAGATCGGATATCTTCCTGCAACTGCTCCTCTGTCATCGACCTGCAAAGGTGTGACGCAGTGGCGCACCCAGTGTTGTCGTTGTTGTCATTGTCACAGCCTGTGATGGCAATAAAGACACGACGGAGAACAGAAGATATAATTGATGTCTTCCTGGGTTCGTGCTTTGGCGTGTGTACAGTTGATTGTCGAACGTGGTTATTCATCAAGTGTTTGAGGTGATGGTTGGTGTGTTGATTCGGATTTACGATCCTTCTGAAGAAGAAAATGATGAATAAATATAGTATCCGCATCCTAAGTCGCCGTCTTGATGTGTCCGAGCTTTGCTCAATATCGCGAAGAGACATGGTCAATTCGCTGAACGACGTCGCCCAGGCGTCTTCTTCCCGAAGAAGTGAATACTTGTAGTAGTATCCGTAAGGCGTTGCCAGGAGCTTTGGAACTTCCACTAGAAGCGGTGGGGATGTCGACTTGGGTTTCCAAAAAAATGTCAGTATAAAGAATCGGAAGATGGATGTCAAGCCAAGACGTAGAAATGATCGTTGCCCAATGTCGGTATATAGCGTTCAAAATGTGGTGTAGCGGGGGAAAGTGAGAAGAAATTGAGACCCAACGGTCGTCGCCGTTACCGTGTCTGTGCGCGTGACGATCGGAGTCGTGTAATAATTATGTTTAACTAGGGAAAATTAAAAAAGTCTATAGTTTTAAAGTAATATAACTCTACTAATACTAATTACTTTTAAAAATTTCCTT
>JAGQEM010000350.1:0-14760 GCA_019202945.1 Corynespora olivacea
ACACACACACACACACACACACACACACACACACACACACACACACACACACACACACACACAAAAAAAAACAAACACAGTCGCAGCACCAAAAGTGACTGTCCTCATTGGTAGCACCCACTCCCCCTGTGTCTCGTTGCCCAAACGCACTGAAGCTTCCCACCCCAGCCCTGACCCAATGCAGCATCGTCATTGGCCCGACGGAACCCCAATATAAAGTTTAAGCTCCTGTCACAGTCTTCCATGACTGCTGCTTTGGGCAGGAACGAGGGGTTAAGCTTTGACAAGAGAGGTGTCTGCGTTCCATGGCTTAGGAGGTTTCATTTTAATTTTTTTACTGTTTTGAGTAATGTGGGATGGGGTGGTGATGTTTCCTCCTGTTGGTTGGGTTGTGGTATGTATGACTTCTTGATTGAATGGGGCGAAGGTGCTGCTGACTGGCAATCCAGTCAGTTATCTACCGAGGTGGTTTGTTCCAGGTGTTCAATGTTGCCTGGAAGTCGGTGAGGTTGAGTGCTACGGTCGCATGAAGGCTGAGGCGCCGATATCTCACGTTGGTCATGTCATCAGGCCACCGAGGGGCGAGTCTACACAGTGAGGATATATACGAGTGAGAGGGAGGGTCCGGGTAAAGTTGAAGGTATCAGGTACCGACTGTGCTAAAAGAAGGGTCGCTCACGAGGTTGGTACGGCACGCGAAGATCTTTGTCGTTGGTGCGCGCCGGGATGCCTGGAATGGGCAGATGTGAAGAATGGATTACATCATTGTACGCCTTAAATCGTGAAAAACGCAGGTAGCACGTCTGGCCGTTATATACGATGTAACTCGGTGGCTGGTGGTGACATTGAGACAGTTGAATACTCGGCATACCGCAGTAAAGGCTGAGTTTATGCCCGTTATAGTTTCCACGATTTCCTACGCCGCGACGAGACTGAGGCCCAGCATGGGTCGATACAACGAGGATGGTACTCGGTACAATATGCTGAAAATGCAAGTTCCTACCATGATCGAACGCCCCGGCTATTCAGCGCACAGAGAAACAAGCATGGCGCATTGATCGCTGCCAGCACTCGTCCCGATCCAATACTCGCTGAAGGTACAGATGGTTGGTTCCTGCATGAAATCGCATGCATCCTATGCCGCAATCAATACTCGGGCAACGTATTGTCGCGCCTTACGCCTTGGTCGGTCAACACTTCAGCTACTTTCCCGACTTCGCTCTCCGTTTGCGGCACGAGGGTTGACTGATTGATTCATTGATCGATGCGGCGGTACTGATGTAGCATGTAGCGGGTGGCTGCGCAATGAACGTCGCCGCAAAACTCCCCCAGCCCCCGCTTACACCTGCAGGCTGACCCCTCCCCGCCACACTCATGCAGAGTTGCGACCAATCACTTTTGTTCTACATGCTCGGTGCGCAATGCCTGCTGTGGATCTGTGTCTATTCTCGGGCTCATTTGGGCGTAAGCTGAGGGCTGGGAAGGATTTGTTGGGTCAGAGTGTGACCTCAGGACTCTGAGACCTTCGGGGGAAAACAACGTTTGTTTGGCGACGGTACTAGTATATAACATCTGAGGAGGCTGGGTGGTAGTGTATCATTCAGCATCCAGCGTTTTCACACTTACTCGATCTACCAACCTCACATTCTTTAAGCTTTTTACCTAAGACCATCTTTGAGCGTATATAGTCTTTACTTCCTCCGCACATTTGTCTACAGCATCAGCTTTTTACATCTACATCGACAACTCCCATTTCCAACACAACATCAACTTCACATCCACATCCACATCCACAATGAAGTCCTTCACTTCCCTCGTTGCCGCCACGGCCCTCTTCTCCACCACCCTCGCTGCAACCGTCAAGCTCGAGCAAACCAATTGTCTCCAATCAACCAAGCTCGAATCCTTCGACGTCACCCTCGGCACCCTCTTCGTCAAGGACCTCAACTCCACCTGCGGCCTGAAGCTTGTCTCGGCTGACGGCGCCGATCTCTCCTCCATCCAATGCCAGGCCTACAAGGACAATGCAGGTCAAGTAAAAGGCTCCGCCCAATTCAACCAGTCCACCCCCGCTCTGATCTCCACCAACCCCGTTCAGATCGGCTCCATAAAGTGCGCCGCTGAGTCGGTTCCTGGCGCAAACTCTGCTGTTCCTACTGTCACTGGATCTTCAACCGGAACTCTAGTCCCCACCACATCACCAACGAGCAACTCAACGGTCCCATCCGGTAACGGCACAAACCCAAGCGCTACCAACTCCCCACCTTCGCCCTCGAAGTCCAGCACCCCGCCGCCTGGCAGCGGTGCCGAGCGCCTGGGTCTGAGCTTGGGTGTCGTTGCGGCTGGTTTGGCGGTGTTTATGCTGTAAGGTAGTGCACCTGCAGCGTGGCATGGCGAGATGTAATAGTATGGGGTCCGGGGTTCTTGGGGGATTTAATGATACTTGAGCTTGTGGATAGATGAGATGAAGCTGCATTTGCATGATGGGGGAATCTGGGACTGGCGTTTGTGTTTTTATGATACCTACACACTCTTTACAATGGGATTGGGGGATTCGAAAGCCTCTGTGCTACGGGGCACATTATTGCATCGTCTGATGGGTATGGTATGCCCTATCAGTCGCTTATTAGCAATGCACTTAATACAACTACGATTTTTACTTTGTCCAATGCTTTCTTCTTTGCTGGGTTCTGCACTCCTTGCTGACTCGTGGCATGACGTCAGACGAGTACTGCTCCTTTCTATTGGTGTTCTGATCGTTGTCTCACAACAACAACCTCACGCTCACATTCATTCTCAGACAAACACTCACCTCCCTATTAACTTCATCATAGTAACTAGGATCTAGGCAAAAGAGGTCGAAAACGAGGCCAATGCTTAACTCCATTCCACCAGCGGCGATAAGACTAGAGGTCTTTAGCGAGGCATCTTTACGAAGTGGACCTCGGATATCGCGTCCCAGTAGTGACAACAACGAAAAATTTACAGTCTTTCCTGACAAAGATCGGCCTACAACATTGCATCTTTCTGCAAAGGGTTTCCCATACAACTTCACCCCATCTTCGTCCTTCAGTCATTGACCTCAATTCTCGCCACAGCTCGTTATTCCCCTCCACTCCACCACTGCCCCTCACTCACAAGTCCAGCTCCAACCGAGTAGAAGAAGAAGGAGATATGTCTTCACCCGAGACCTTCAACGGCTGGCTCGGTCACGATTCCCAGTCCGCAAAAGGCAATCTGCGCTGGGAATCATTCACTCCCAAACCCTTCGCCGAAACAGACATCGATATAAAGGTCTCGCACTGCGGTATCTGCGGCACCGACATCCACACGCTGCGTTCCGGCTGGGGTAGTACGCATTACCCCACCTGCGTAGGCCATGAGATTGTTGGCCACGTAACACGCGTTGGCTCTACCGCCTCTTCACGACATCGAATCGGCGACCGAGTAGGCGTAGGCGCGCAGGTCTTCAGCTGTCAACAAGATGACTGCGAGGACTGCTCCAGCGACATGCCGCAGCACTGCGGAAAGGGATTTATAGGCACATACAATGGGAAGTACAAGGACAGTGGGTATTGGAGTATGGGAGGGTATGCAGATTACGTCCGAGTGCCAGCGGCTTTTGCGATCAAGATTCCAGAGAGGATTAAGAGCGAGGACGCGGCGCCGATGATGTGCGGCGGTATCACCGTCTTTGCGCCGTTGAAGAACAATGGCGCAGGGCCGGGGAAACGGGTGGGTATTGTGGGACTCGGGGGGTTGGGTCATTTTGGTGTGTTGTTCGCGCACCACCTGGGCTGCGATACAGTTGTCGCGATCAGCAGGAGTAGGAACAAAGAGAATGATGCACGGGCTATGGGTGCGACGGACTACATCGCCACTTCCGAAGATGAGAAGTGGGATAAGAAGCACTCGCGTAGTCTCGACCTCATCATTTCTACCGTTTCCTCTCCGGATATGCCGCTGGCTTCCTATCTCCGTCTCCTCCGTACCAACGGTCAATTCATCCAGGTCGGCGCTCCCGAAGACAATCTGCCTGGAATCGCGGCTTTCGCATTAATTGCAAAGGGGTGCAAGATCGGTGGGAGTCAGATTGGGAGCCCGAGGGAGATTGAAGCAATGCTCGAGTTTGCAGCTGAGAAGAACATCAAGCCTTGGATTCAGACGAGGCCGATGAGCGATGCCAACGCGGGCGTTGTGGAGATGGAGGAAGGGAAGGCGAGGTATAGATATGTGCTTGTGAATGGGGAAGAGGCACAAGCGAAACTGTAACTGGTTGTTGTTTGATTTGTTTATAAAGAAATTGGGGCCTAGATGAAGATCCGAATGGGAATAGAAACTTTTGTACTCTCTTCGGACAAGTACACAAGTTCTTCGAAATATGGCTGAAGCCGAGTCTGAGCGTCAAGGCGAGAATGATATTCTGTATATCCATGTTCGATGATTTTCTTTGAATGGTGCAACTAACTCTGGGAGGATATGTGTATATCGAGAACTATTAAGAACAGTATTACGTCGCCTTGAAACCTCGCTACCGTGGAAGCTTTCTTCTTCTATTTTTGGGGCTGTCTGAACTTGCGCGAAACAAAAGACGTGGGAACTTACAGCACCGACACAAAAGCCTAATCACGACGACCTTTTCAACCTACAGTAGTGTCCATGGGGCAGTACCCAGGATCTCTGGCACAATGTCACGGACGGAAACCTCTGCGATGCAGGCGGTGCGACGTTCCACGCGGATATAGCTGTTGCCGGTGTGGGATGAGTTTGCCTCCATGTATGTACAGCTACAGACCAGGAGGCTGTTTGGTGGAACTGCGATGTTGACGCCGACATAGGTTGTGGCTTCGTTTGCTGGAATGTCGCTGTTTACAGCGCGCCTGATCGATGAGACAGGAGCGAGTTCCTCGAACAACTGTCCCTCGTACACGATAAACGGCCTCTGGATACAACGAGCAAGGAATAAAAAGCTTCTTCATCCACCAAACCCAAAAACCCCCCGGAGGAACGATTATGGTTTACAACCCATGTTCTTGGCACCGAGCCCTTCAGCCTGTATTTCCAGCACCTTCCTACTTGGAGCTTCTTCGATATTGTGGATCTGAAAGTCAGTAGCCGGAATCCCGTGGTTGTCGAGGAGGAGGAAGTGCAGTGGGGGTTTGGACAGGTGCTTCCTGAGGTGCTTGCCGTGATGCTGATATGCTGATAGGGATGAAGGTGCTTGATATTATTGATGGATGGATGCGGTTGAAGGAGGACGGAAGGAAGGGCAGCTTAGATCAGGCTAAGAGAGAGGGAGAGGGAGAGGGAGAGGTGTGATCAGGAGGAGACATGATACGATAGTCTTCCCACAACATGCTTAAAAAAAAGGACGCAAACTTCGCAACAAGTCTGGCCGATGCAAACCACCCATTATTCCAAAGCCTGATAGATACCAAAGAACGAAAAAAACAAGCGTCGTGATAGCGTCGCCGTCCTTGACCACCAGCCAGAGCGATGATACCTCCCACCCCATGACCCCCGCCTTCCCTACATGCCAAGCCCTCCCCCAACGCCAACCAATCCCGCCAAACCTCGCCCTTGGAGGGCACCTGCGCAAAACCGCTCACATGCCGACCCAAAAGATGCCACCTTCCATCTTGCACAAAAGTCTCCGCATCGCATCTCATCTGCCACACCGCCTGCATAAAGCAGCGTACCCTAGGTGCGATGGGCGCGCACGGGATCTCCAGCTCCGAGGGTGTGGAGGGAGGGGGACCGTGGCTTGTGAGAAAATGCGGAAGGTGGAAGGGAAACAAAAGGAAGAAAGGAAGGCGGCTGTCTGTCTGTCTGTCGGTCTGTCTGTCTGGGATCTGCCGGGACCTGTCGGGGGGCCTTGGAAGACGTAGCACGAGGTAGGACGGTCCAAAAGCAAAGCGCGGTACTGTGTCGCAGAAGCAGAGCACGGTACATATTGTGCTGTGTTGCAGAAGCGAGGCACGCGCCAAGGTGAGGCACGAGATGCCCAAGGGCGTGATACAGACTTTCAGCTGCCGTGTTATAGCTGCAAGATGGATGACGAGGTGGATGATATGCTTCTCAGGCAATCGGGCAACAACACGGGTTTCAGTATGGTTCTACAGTTTGCGCATCAAATGGTCAGGAAGCATGCATGCGTCGTGGTGGGGAAATGAAAGATTGCGCAATGACGAGTGCGTTTTGCATGAAGTGGGCGATTAGATTGCCATGTGGATCTGTAACTATCAAATCACATTGTTCCCTGTCTGCCTATCTGCTCCGCCATTACAGCAGAGTCAGCAAAGAATACCAAAGTTGCTCCGTGGATAACATCAATAGTCTCATATACACGAGAAGTGTAGAAGGTCGTAAAGGAAAGGACGGACCACATGTCGTAGTCCAGGCATATCAGCCAGGATAAGGTCTTCCGGTATGAACGCCTGCCTGCCCCCAGTGACCATTTCATGGTCGTCAACAAAAGAAAATGGCGAATAAAAGTTACTGGCTCGAGTCGCACGAGTGCTCGAGGGTTGAAGGTATATATATGTATAGCGAAAAATGCTGTTGACAGGAATGTCTAGGTAGACTGGGATATCTGCTTTGAAGCGAAGGGCAATGGTGCCAAAAAGACCAGGTGTATCATCGTAGGATAAGGAAACCGAAAGCAAAAATGAACCCCGTGCATCGACGTAGTTTCGAGGTCAAAGGATTTATATCCAAGCCAAAGGCGCAGTCGAATGGGGTGTGATGAAACGTGAGCTGAACAGCGGTTGGATCTCGGCCAGGTAGTCTGCCGCACCAAACATAGCAAGGTGGCGGTCGCGAATGATAGCAAAATCTGCTTCCATCTCTGCGTCACGAACTACGTCGTTGAATTCTTCGACGACTTCGCTGAGCTGCTCGAGTTCCTTGCCGAAAGGGTGAGACTCTTCTTCTTGAATGGTAGCGCGGAATATGTCGACAGATCTTCTGTGTTCGCGCAATGTGCGGGTCGAGCCCTGTCGTGAAATATTCTGCAGGGACCGCTTCTGCGCCAGGCGTTCGTGTGCACGCTTGCTGTGCGACAGTGCCCTCTCGGGGATAGCGGGCACTTTGGGTACAGCAGGTTCCTCTTCCCGAGACTCTTTCAGCTGCTGTAGGTTGCTCGACGATGCTGACTTTCGAAGGTTCTTGTTGGCAGCGGCGAAGTATCCAGAAAGGTGGTTCGGTGCCGGCGAGGTTGGTGATGAGCTGACCGAGGAAGCATCAGTCAAGGTTTCCCTTGATCCCTGCGACGATGCTCTTGAGCGTGTCGAGACACTGTGGTCAGATTCATCCGCCGAATGGGTCGAAGCCTTGGACGATGTTGTCTGGATGGGCACAATATCGGGTGCGTTATACGAGAGCATGTTCGTCGTGGAGACAAGAGCGACGGGTGCAGAAATTTTGGCACGATCAACCTGGAGTCCGAGGCCCTTTACACTCTGGCTGCGCTGGGGCGATGGCGATGCGGTATTCGGTGCTTCCGATCGCTTCATCCGCTTGGTGAGGCCGCGTGCGAGAGACATATTGAGAATTAATCCGGGATAGATTTACTTTTTATTGCTGGGCGGTAGAAAGAGGCCAGAAGTTCGGTCCTAGGCCCGGCTGTCCTCTAACAGGCAAGTCGTTGGTTCGTTGGCCGGTAGTAGTATGCAGTAGTCACTGCGGGGTGTAGGTTGCGGATAAATCGGCGATCCCACTATCTTTTAAGTCAAGGCTTGGGAAGATGCACCGCGGCACCTGACAGAGTAGTGACGGTCCGAGGGAAATGGCGTCCGTCGCAGCGGTGTGTTAAGAGACCGGGAAGAGATGATCACAGTATCTGTGACGTTGCGGTGGGATCGTGTGGCCTCGGTGTGTAACCCGGTGATACTGCAATTGCAGGATTCGTGCGCAGCATGAAACCTGGGAGCTCGGGTTTGGCCTTGTCGAGTTTCCCGTTGTGGTTCTGAGTCTTTCGGTCCTTGTCCTCGCACTGCGGGTAGACCAAAAACAAAGGGTGAAGGATAATCCAAGTCAAATCAAATCAAAGCAGTCTGTCAAAGAGCGTAAGGGACCAGCGCCGTAAGGAGGGGCGTACACCGGGTCACGATGGGAGGGAGCGTAGCTGACGTGTGAGTCCAGCGGTGGTGCCTAAAGAAGGGATGAAGAGGTGAACTCTGAAGAAGGAGTTGAACACTGAAGAAGAAGAAGGTGGACAAGCAGTGCAGGGGCACCAGTTGATGAAAAACCAGCAGGACGGACGGCACATTCGACAAAGCGGGCAGGCCGTCTACTTTTGCTAGGCTAGAACAAGCCGCGTTGACCTGTCGAGCAGAGATTGGAAGGACATGCAAGGGTCGGTGCCAGGAACAAGCAACGTGCAGCGAACAGCATCGTACGGATGCCGGGTCCCACACCTGCGTGGACAAAACGGCCAGAGGTAGTTTAGTCGATGCTCTGTTTGCATGAATATCCAATGATGGATGGGATGACTGCAGGCATCCAGCGCCAACGTGTCAGCCTGCTCGCCTGTTCCACGTCGCTCGCATGGGTGTTGAGTGTTGGTTCGTTTCAACAGCCAAGCACCATCTCCGCATCTAGGTTGGCGGCGGTTGAGACTTTGATAAAGGACATCCTGATATGGTGAAGAGGCCAAATAACCAAAGAATGGATGAGGCAAGCCCAAACTTTGAGCATACCTATCCAGGTTGCGAAGCGAACTTCGTGCATCCGTTAGCCTCATGCCCAACAAGCTCCGAACGTCGCAAATCGGCTTCGCCATTGTGGCGCTGCCGGAGGTAGGAGATGAGAGGTCGTCGGTTTCGAGGCTCCAAACGCGATCTCCATCGCAATCTTCCTAATCAAAATTTCGAGGCGCCAAAAGAACCGTCACGAGGCCAATGTTCGCGCCGCGCCTAAAAAAGTCTGTTTCCTTGCCGTGAAAACATGCCCGGCGCTTCTGCCGTCATCGCCAGTCGACTTGACTCGCTCGCCATGCCCCTGGGCAATTGTTTCGAAACACGATAGGGAGGCAAAGACATGATGTGAGCACCGCGCGACGACGTGTTGGAACCGTGGAATGCATTCTGTGCAGGTGGAGCCGATCCAACCGTCTGAGGCGATCAGCCGCTGCTACTTTGACGTCCGGTCCGCTTCCCGCGAGCTCGGTTCAACGTCCTGCGGCGAGTTGGAAAAGCCGATGGCTGAACGTGGAGGGAGTGAAAGGACGGCCGATGTTCAATTGCCGACAGAATTGCGTTCTTCTTTCGTTGTTGGGAAGCCACGGCGCACCACATCCGTCATCTGATGCTCATGCTCTAATCTGGTAGCGACCTCCGGCGAGTGCATGAACGACGTGAAGACGCAATTTCGACAGAGCCCGAATCAATACTACAGGAGACACGGTGACCCGGTACAGCATAGCACCCCATCCGCCAAGCCATCGTCTATCTGAGAACGTATGAACTCTATCTTCAATACTTCGTGGACAACCTTTTCGCCCTGGCCTGAACTCTGATGACCTGTACAACACCCCACAACATTTCAATACTTTCGCACACGTCACCTCACTACCCTTTCATCTTTGCCGCAAAACAACACGGCCGAATGTCGTGCGGACGATACGGGAGTGAGGCGCCCCTGTCATCACTCGACCAAATCGCACAACAACAGAGAATGCCGTGCCGCGCCGTATCCTCAGGGATAGTGCTACCGGTACGCCTCCACTTCTCGAGCAGTATTGCGAGGGGATGAACGTTCATCGAAAAGGGTATCGCATTGAGTGGCCGCGTGTGTGTGCGACCTCTTGGAGTGTTACACTGCAGTAAGGGCAAAGTCTATTCCTCCATGGACTCCCATCCCTTCTCGCCATCTTCACCCTCGCCTTCGCTTTCACCTTCTTCCGAATCCGAATCCGTCTCAGGCTCTTCCAACCCAACCAATCTCTCTTTCCCGCCAGTCTTCATATCCGGCACTTTGTTCGCGAAAGCTGCGCGTACCACCGGGTTTGTACTCGTGTCCCAGATCTGCACGGCGCCTTTGCTTCCGGCAACTGCGAGGCGGAAGCCTACTTCTTTGTCAGGGGCGAAGGTCGTGGAGAAGACCTTGCCGACACCGAGGTCACGCGACACAACCATGCTGGGTCCCGTGGGTTGCACGTTCCAGAGCTTGGTTTGCTTATCTGTCGAGCCGGTCACGAGGAAGCCGGGGATGACCGGATTGATGTCGAAGGAGGATATGCTGGAGTCGTGGGCTTGGAGCATCCAGACCGGTTTGGATGCTGAGGGGTCCGAAGGGGTGTTGCGGGCATCGTGGTAATGGATCAAGCCGTTCTCGGTGGAGATCTGTTGGACGTTAGCTATCAGCTGCTCAACCGGGTGGTATTCGACTCACGTAGAAGTAGTTTGGATCGTGCGGGTTCCACCGGACCGTCTCGACATCGCTCTCCACTCCCCATCGTGGCGCCTTTGCGTCGGGCGCGCGCATATCAGCCGCGACCACAGTCCGATCGTAGCTCCCACTGAGGAGGATTGTCGATTCCTGAGGATGCCATGCTACTGAGCAGACCTTGTCTGTGTGATACGAATATGACTTGGCGCATTTCGTCGTGTTCAGATCCCAGAGCTTTACCGTCTTGTCTGCGGACGACGATGCGAGGAGGTTGCGATGGTGGCGATTGGCGGCAAGGGAGAGGACCGAGTCGACGTGGAAGTCGTCGTTGGCCTTCTTCGACTTCTTTTTCTTCTTTTTCTTCGCCTTCTCTCCGTTCACCCCGTCCTCTGCGCCTTGGCCCAATATCGCATCCGGGTACATGCTGTCCACGATGTCCAGGTTCCAAATCTCGATGTCCGGGTCCATTGTGCCGACTGCCACGAAGTTTCCCTTGCCGTCACTGCCCGTGTTCGACTTTCCGACAGGTAGGTCCAGCCACTCGACCGCGAGGGGGATTGCGGGCAGCATTATGTCGTGGTGTACGTAGAGATTGTCGGCTTCGTCTTCGTAGACATAGACCTCCAAATGCGCAACCTCGTCCTCTATCCGACCTGCCAGCACGAGGTTGTCTGTAGCCAAAATCTGCAGCTCTTCCCGCTCTTCGTCCTCTTCGTCCTCGTTCTTGTCCATGGTGATGTAGGGATCCTCCTCGCCGTTGTCGTGGAACACCAGCTTGCTGAGATTGCCGAACATGGCCATGTTGCCGCCGTCGCCGTCGCCGTCGCCGTCCTGGTCATCGTCGTCGTAGTGCTCGAGGTCGTACTCTTTGAGGTCGTCGTCGATTTCCCTAGCACGCAGTCAGCATCGCACATGGCATATTGGATTCATGGTACAAACTCTTGCTCATCCAGCCTGACGCCTCCTTCCGGATGGCTGCTCTTCTTCTCCTTCTTTTTCTTCGTCTCCTCCTCCTGGGCCTCCTCGAGGTCTTCCCTCGCATCATCGAGCTGCAGCTTCGCAAGCTGTGATATGCGCTCGTACTCGTCGTCGTCAAAGTCGTATCTCGTGGGAAAGGGCGCCGCAAAGCCGCGCGGCACCCATGATGTCGCCGTGATCATCGACATTGCCGGTGTGGTGTAGAGGGAGAGCCGGGAGAGAGAGCGAGAGCGCGCATGATATTTCGATGGTCCCCACCAGAACTTTTCCAGTGTGGCGCGCGTGCTGTGGCGGAAGCTAGTCCGACCATGCCCCCGCGACTTTTTGCCATTTCACCGGCCGACCCCACGGCAGTCATCATGGATCGCGGCGGCCATAGTCCCAAGCGGAGGAAGCTCGGCCACGAAGAAGAGGGCTTCTCTGTAGCCCCCCGCCCGAAGTTCCAGAAACGGCTGCATCCGGACTCTGCGCGGTCGCGGTCGCACACCCCTCGACGCGACGTCGAGGGCCCAGAGCCGCTGGTGGATGACCTCGAGGCCATGGCGCTGGACCGGGACTGGTACGGTGGCGAGGAGAACGGGCATACGTTTGGTGATGAGACGCATAACCCGTTTGGCGGCGCCGAGGACGCTTGGGAAGATGCCGTGCGCGAGGCGGCGTTGACGGAGAAGAAGCACAACAATCGCGCGAGCCATAGGGCCATGCAGAAGCAAAAGGATGTGGATGCGTGGGAAACCAACCGCATGCTGCAGTCTGGCGTCGCCCAGCGGAGGACCTTTGAGACCGATTTCGAAGACGACGAAGAGGGGATCCGCGTCCACATCCTCGTCCACGACCTCAAGCCGCCGTTCCTCGACGGCAAGACGGTGTTTACCAAGCAGCTGGATCCCGTGCCAGCGGTGCGCGACCCCCAGAGCGACATGGCCGTCTTCAGCCGGCGTGGCAGCAACGTGGTGAAGGAAAGGCGGCAGCGGAAGGAGCGGCAGAAGCAAGCTCACGAGGCCACCAATGCTGCCGGAACTACCTTGGGCAACATCATGGGGGTGAAGGAGGATGAAGGAGACAGTGCAGCACCCGCGCCCGAGGAAGAGGAGTCGAGGGACAACAACAAGTTTGCGTCGCACATGAAGAGCAACGAAGGTCAGAGTGCCTTCAGCAAGAGCAAGACGCTGCGGGAGCAAAGGCAGTTCCTTCCGGCGTTTGCGGTGCGCGAGGATCTGCTGCGAGTCATCCGCGACAACCAAGTCATCATCGTCGTCGGTCAGACAGGGTCGGGGAAAACGACCCAGCTGACTCAATTTCTGTACGAGGATGGCTACGCAAAACAAGGCCTGATAGGCTGTACACAGCCCCGACGTGTCGCTGCCATGAGTGTTGCGAAGCGTGTCAGCGAAGAGATGGAAGTCAAGCTGGGCGGGCTTGTCGGTTACGCCATCCGATTCGAGGACTGCACGAGCAAGGAGACCAGCATCAAATACATGACGGACGGGGTGCTGTTGCGCGAGTCTCTCGTGGAGCCTGATCTGGACAAGTACTCCTGCATTATCATGGACGAGGCCCACGAAAGAGCCCTAAACACCGACGTGCTCATGGGTCTCATCAAGAAGGTTCTGGCTCGACGGAGGGATCTCAAGTTGATCGTCACATCCGCAACAATGAATGCGGATCGCTTCTCCAGGTTCTACGGCGGAGCCCCCGAATTCATCATCCCAGGCCGCACTTTCCCGGTCGATATCCAATACTCTCGTTCCCCATGCGAAGATTACGTCGACAGCGCCGTCAAGCAGGTCTTGGCTATCCACGTCTCACAGGGTCCCGGTGACATTCTCGTATTCATGACTGGGCAAGAGGACATTGAGATTACTTGCGATCTGGTTGCGGAGCGTCTTAAGCTCCTGAATGACCCCCCGAAGCTCAGCATCTTGCCCATCTACAGCCAGATGCCAGCCGACCTGCAGGCCAAGATTTTTGATCGAGCTGCACCCGGCGTGCGTAAAGTCATTGTCGCAACCAACATTGCCGAAACGAGTCTCACTGTCGACGGTATCATGTATGTGGTCGACGCTGGCTTCTCCAAGTTGAAGGTATACAATCCGAAAATGGGCATGGATACTCTTCAGATCACGCCCATCTCACAAGCAAACGCCTCTCAACGTGCTGGTCGCGCAGGCCGTACGGGTCCAGGAAAATGCTTCCACCTCTACACGGAGCGCGCCTTCCGCGACGAGTTTTACATCCAGACCATTCCCGAAATCCAGCGTACGAACCTGGCCAACACCGTTCTTCTGCTCAAGTCCCTTGGGGTGAAGGATCTGCTTGACTTTGACTTCATGGACCCACCACCACAGGACACAATCACCACCTCGCTTTTCGACCTCTGGGCCCTCGGTGCCCTTGACAACATTGGCGATCTCACAACTCTCGGCCGCACCATGACATCCTTCCCAATGGACCCATCTCTTGCCAAGCTCATCATCACCTCCCTCGAGTACGAGTGCTCGGAGGAAATGCTCACCATCGTGTCTATGCTCAGTGTCCCTTCAGTGTTCTACCGCCCCAAGGAGCGTCAAGAAGAGTCCGACGCCGCACGCGAGAAATTCTTCGTCCCAGAATCCGATCACCTCACGCTCCTCCACGTCTACACGCAATGGAAAGTAAACGGCTTCAGCGACGGCTGGTGTGTCCGCCACTTCCTGCACCCCAAGGCACTACGCCGAGCAAAGGAGATCAGAAACCAACTCTCGGACATCATGAAGCTCCAGAAGATGAAGCTCGTAAGCTGCGGTACCGACTGGGACGTGATCCGCAAATGCATCTGCTCAGGCTACTACCACCAAGCCGCCAAAGTAAAGGGAATAGGCGAATACATCAATCTCCGCACCAGCGTCACCATCCAACTGCACCCTACATCCGCCCTGTACGGCCTCGGCTATCTCCCAGATTACGTCGTCTACCACGAACTGATCCTCACATCCAAAGAGTACATGTCGTGCGTCACGAGCGTCGATCCCCACTGGCTGGCAGATCTGGGCGCCGTCTTCTACTCCATCAAGGAGAAGGGGTGGTCGAAGCGCGATAAGCGAATCACGGAGACCGAATTCAATCGCAAGGCGGAGTTGGAGGCAAAGATGGCCGAGGATAAGGCTAGAGAGGAGAAGAGGATCGCGGACGAGCTGGAGGGGCCGTTGGTGAAGCGGCCTGGTGTGGGTGCTGGGGCCAAGAAGGCGGCTCCGGCGGGGGATGGCTTGGTCAAGAGGCCGGTTATCGGGAAGGCGAGACGGCGCGGGTTCTGAGAAGAGTATATATGCAGGCATCGAAATAGTGAATGGCATGAGGATGCCGGGGATTTGGTACCTAGGAAGGTTAGTCAGGTTGACTCAAGGGAAGACGAGG
>JAGQEM010000351.1:0-14670 GCA_019202945.1 Corynespora olivacea
TCTCTCTCTCTCTCTCTCTCTCTCTCTCTCTCCCTCTCTCTCTTTCTCTCTCTTGCTTACTTTTCCTGCCCAAAAGTGCAATCGATCCGTCGTAATCCCATCATCGACGACGAACGAGGCGTGGACAAAAAAAAAGGCTCCATCGGCGGCTGCTTTTCGCGAGGTCTTTTTGGGTGCAGGTGGTGGCAGCATTTCACTTTGGAAAACATGACACGGACAGATTGGTTGGGCGCGATGTTGATAGTTGGCGTAGCATAGCGTGCGGATGATTTGAATGAATTGCATTTTCCACCAGGTACACGGACAAACCGGCATTCTTCCACTCATTCCTTCCCGTTGATCCCATTCTATTTTACAGTGCGAGGGTTCCTGGCTGGCGCTGAACCTGATGAACGATAGACTGTGTTGGTATATCCAAAATACGCCGCCTCGACCCGTGCTCACATTTGAACAAACCACCACCACCATCTCGGCGTGTACTTTGAGATGACGGCCTTACAAGCCCCCCGGCAGTTGCATCTGAAAGCCCTCCATGTCCTCCTCAAAAGGATCCCCGCCGTCCAACTGGCCGGCAAAGTGATTTGCCCATGCATCCGCATCTCCATCTTCGTCATCCGAGTTCTGGAGGAAAAGACGTTCCATCTCACGCTCCACTTCCTCGGCCGTGCGCTGCGAAGACTCTTCTTGTTCTTGTTCTTCCTCCTCCTCTTCTTCGGCAGGTGCGACGAGAGTCGCTTGCGTGGAGGTCGAGTCGGAGCGGGCAAAGTCTCCGCGGCGCTTGGGGATGGCCGGTGTGCTGCTGGTCGTACTGCTCGAGTTGCGGCTATGTGTTGGTTGTGCGGTAGCAGGGGCAGGAGCTCGACGGGCGGTGGCGGAAAAAGGGGCGGGCCTGGTGACGTTGGAGAGAGGTTTGCGGGCTGTGGTGTTGGCGGTCGTGGCGCGGCCTCGAGCGTAGCCAATGGTGCTCTTGGAGGCGGCGGTTGCTGCGGCATGATGGTGAGGCGAAGGAACCACGACGGTCTTGGGGGCTTTCTTGGACGGCATGAGGCCGGCGGGGATGCGTGACTTGATGGCCGTGGTGGAAGCGGCGAAGTTTGGCTTGCGGGTTTCCGACAGGGCGGCGACGGCGGATCTGGCTCTGACGGTCGATGGACCCGCGTGTGTCTTCTTCTTCGGATCACCGGGCTTGGTTGGGGATGCAGGAGGGGTCTTCTTCAGCGGCTCAACGCCAAAGTGCCGGCTCACGTCGGCCTGGTCCTTGTCCCACCGGGCGTTGAACAGCCGGTCGAACTCGTCGTCCCTGGCCTTGCGGTCTGCGTCCGTCTGCGCGTCCAACTCGCGCTCGCCCCTGGTGCGTCCGTCGTCTCCGACCGGGTTGTGGTACGCATCCCAGATGCCGCGGTTGGCGCTCCTGGCCGCGAACGTGGGGAGCTTCCAGTCGCGCGGGAGGTAGTCGTCCATGTCGTCGGGCAGAGGGACCTCCTTGGGCGGCATGTATTCGATCTCGGGGACATGGTCCTCTTCGGCGGCCGCGGCCTCGGGCTGGTGGACCTTGACCTTGGGACGGCGCAGACGCGGGCTGGCCTTCTGCGTCTTCGCGGAGGACAGCGGCGCGGGGGTCTGGAAGGCGGCGGCTCTGGCGTTGGTGGTTTTCATGCCCAGCGGAGCGCGCGAGCGGGGCCCTGGACGGCACGTCAGACAGAGGAGTCGGGCATCCCATCGAAGCGGAGGAGCAGCCTACCGACGGGCGTGACAAAGGCATCCCTCTTGACCGTCATGGGCAGGTTGGCCTTGCCCGACTTGCCCGCCCGGCCCACGGCATTCTCGTCGTTGAGCGGGACCCTGAACGGCGTCTTGGGAGCTCGCTGCTGGCCTGGTGTTTTGGCCGCGAGGCCCTTGATCCCATTCTTCCCCGCCGCGGCCTGCGAGCGGTGCACCTGGTTTTCCTGGTCGCGAGCAGCCAACACGTCCATGGCTGCTGTTACATCCAACGAGGCGTGGGTTGTTTTCACTGCGACCCTTGGTTGCCTTGTGTGCACTGGTTGCTTGGTTGCCGCCCGGTTGCTATGCGAGCAGCGGCCGTCGTCCCCTGTCCCCTGCCCCCTGTCCCACTGTCCCTCCGTCCCCTGTCTCGGCAAGCACCAACGCCTCTCTCTCACAAGCCCGCCTCGCTTTCTATTTAGCAGCCTGCAGCGGAGACACTGCTCTGACATCCACCTGCACCTCCGCCTCCGCCTCCACCACTCCACCACTCCACCACTCCACCTCCACCACTCCACCAAACAGCCTCCTGCACCCCTTCCCTCAGCTGCATTCTCTGCCCCGCAAAGAACCCTTCTCTGCACACAACCCCCCCCCACAAATCGCAGCCATGGATCAGATCAAGCAGGCAAGTCCACCACCCTACCCCGCCATGTCCTTGCTCCCTGCCGCCCAGGTGGAGGGCTCAACCCCCGCCGTGCCGCTTCCAGCTAACGCGCCGCCGCCGAACAGCGCATGCAAGCCCTCCGCATCGAGGCGGACGAGAGTGCCTCCAAAGCCGAAGAGTACAAGTCCAGGGTCAAGACGCTGGAGGCCGAAACCACACAGAAGGAGCAGGAGATCACGTCCCTCACACACAAGAACCAGGTGCTGGAGGCCGAGGTCGAGAAGCTCGAAGGGTCAGTAAAGACGTACAAGGACGAGGCCGCCGGCGGTGCCGCGGCGGGCAACCAGGCCGAGTCGATGCAGCGCAAGATCCAGGTGCTCGAGGAAGAGGCTGAGGAGTCTGACAGGACGATCCGCGAGCTGAACGAGAAGTGGGTACCCCCATGCTCCCTCCCCGAAGCTTTCCAGCCTGTGCTGACATGGCCTGTTCCAGGCTCCGCCAAACCGACGTCAAGTCGGGTCACTACGAACGCAAAGTGCAAGCGCTCGAGCAGTCCCGCGACCAGTGGGAAACCAAGTACGAGGAGATGGCCAAGAAGTACGAGGACACCAAGAAGGAGTTCGACGACTTCGTCAAGGAGATGAACAACATCTGATCGCCCCGTCCTTTCCCTGCCTCTGGAGTGGTTGACCCGTGGTTCCAAGTGCTATGCTGAGCGTGGCGTCCTTTGCTGGCCGCTTGAGCTATAGTGGGAGTGGGACGTGGGAGATGGATTCGACGCACGGGGAACGAGGGTGGGAGTGGAAGAAGGGAAGCCTAGTACACTACACTACTACACTACCCCCCCCCCCCCCTGCCTGCATAGTTTTGCTTCTTTCCCTCTCTTCGTGTGGATGCTTGAGTGGACATGGCGTGTTGTGCGCTTTAGCTAATCTTCCGAGTGTGCCAATGCAATCGTTCCTAGACGACTTTACATGTCCCCCGTGTCCTGCAGTGATGGTTGCGCACATGTATTTTCCACTTTATCAAACTCCCTACTCTCTCTATGCTCTCTATGCTTGCAGCAACTCCAACGACTGACAATTTTCCATCTCGCCTCCCCAATCCATCCGGCACCCTTACGTCCCCGTTCTGGCTTCCTTCTGCTTCTTCTTCTTGACCCCCTGCTTGACCCTCTCCATCTTCCTCTCCGCCTTCGTCTCATACCGAAACTTGATCTTCCTCTTCTTCGGCCGGCTGGCCTTGGGCTTCTCCTTGGTCCATACCTTTTTGTCCTTCTTCTCCTCTTCCTCCCTGTCGCCCTTGGTCTCAAACCCATGCTTCGATATCCCGACCGTCTCGATCGTCACCGTGGTGTACTTGTCTTCGTCCACGTATTCGTCCTCTTGATCGATGGCTTCCGGTATACCACCACCCTTCCCCTCATCGTCGTCGTCGTCGTCGTCGTCATCTGCACCACCACCATCACCATCGTCCGACTCGTCGTCCGAGGACGAGAGGTTGCCGTTCGCCTGCTTGACCAGCCGGTTGACCTCGGAAACATGCTTTTCCAGATTCTCTCTCCTCTGCTTCCGCATCTGCACAGCGCCCGTCAGCTTCGTAACCATCCCATCCCATCCTTTCACAGCCCGCAATGCGCGCCCACGCCTTCACGGTTCCGCCAAAGGCGGCAGGCAGGCAGGAAGGAAGGAAGGAAGGAAGGAAGGAAGGAAGGAAACATACCTCGGCCCTCGCCCGGATGCGCTCCTCGCGTTCCTTCTTCACGTTTTCCTCCTGCGCATGCTTTATCCGCGCCACCTTGCGCTTGTGGAAGCCCGTGAGGTATTCTTCGCGCGCCGCGGGGTCGAAGGTGATTTGCTCGGGGGCGGGCGCCGTTTTGCGCTTTTTGCTGGGCGGAGCCATCGTGGCTGTTTTTGTTGTCGTGGTCGGGGGAACGTGTGTCGGTTGGAGTTGGGGGTGAAGGCGGTGGTGCCGTGGTTGCGGATCCGAACTTTTTTTGGGTGCAGAGAAATGAATGGTTCCGTGGCAGGTGTAGCCGAGGTGTGGCTGACGGGTCGACCATGTTTTGTGGCTTTTGGCGGAATCGATCAAAAGACTCGGATGGGGGAGGAGAGATGCATATGCAACAACAACAACGATCATGCGCCGAATTCATTCTTCATACAACTACAGCATCCATCTCCGCCCACCCATGTACACGACTTCTCAAACCGACATGTTATCCGCCCGTCGTATCCGTTCGTGCATCCAGTCCCAACAGGCTCCTTCTCCACGGCAACGTGTCCAGATGTCTTTTTGCTTTGTTGGTGATGCACAATGCGATATCGATATCCTGAAGGCCTGCTTCCCCGAGCATGGACATCACCAGGAGGCCGAGGAAAGAGTGGTAAATGTCCGGGTGATCCCCTGGTGCTTTCCCGAAACCACCGACCATGTGTTGAGTCTTTTCCACCAGCCACCTTCGAACCGGTCGCTTGTCGACGATGTGTTCATACCCGAGAACGTAGATCGATGCCAACACCCAATAGGCGTAGCAGGTATCCCCGATCTTGTTGGGTCTGCCGTTTATACCTACCCACTGGAGTTCAGCTCGAGAGTCCATCTCGTCTTTGAACGACTTCTCCCCTCGTGAAGAAGTAGCGAGGGGCTTGAGGAAGGCATGTGCATCGTGGCAGGTTGCTGGTGAGTCGGTCTCGTCCATGCATGTGTCCAAGGCATCACCTTCTTCTATTGTTAGGGTTTGCCTTGATACGAGCCAGTGCAGAGTTTCAGGTAGGTTGGCGATGCCCCGCACTCGGCCATCTGGTTTCGAAACCGGAAGCCGGTTCACGAGGGCTAGGGCAAAAATGGCCGTGCAGGTGAAGCCAGCATGGGCCTCGTGGAACGGTCCTTCGGACAGGGCGCCATCGTAACATTCGGCTCTGAGCACGCATTCGACGAACGAGTCTACATCGATGTCAGGGACACCATCTACCGGGCCTTGGAGGTTTCCACGCAGGATCCATCGGACGGCCGTAGCCATGAAGCTAAATCGGGAGTCGTTGGCCCCTTCGACCCGACCGTCCTCGCCCAACGTCTCTCCGAAGCTGCCATCCGGTCTCTGGATCTTGGTCAACCATGTCAGGAGGTCCCTCCTCTTCACCTTTTCCAGATCGTCTCCCAGGGTGGTCAGGGTGAGAAGTGCGAAAAAGGTGCCGGGCAGATGAGCCGGGTCCCATACTTTGTTGTCGGGATTCCTGGCCGCCCCAAAGTCGGTTGCTGGCGCTGGTCGGAAGCCTCCCTCGGGCAGCTGGCAGTTGTACACCCAGTCTACGTGCCCTTGGCGTTCCTCCGCGGAAAGGGCCGAGGGCAGATCCCCCAATATATCCAGAGCGGAGAGGGTGAAGAAGGCGAGCGACATGCGGTTCGCGTCATTGCCGGTGTAATGGTGCGGCAAAAACGTCTTCAGGTTCCGTCTCCAGAATCTGATATGTGCGGCATAGTTGAGTTTACTCTCGTCGCCGGGGGCCATTGTGGGAGGTCCCGTGTCCCGGCCGTGTCCCGGAAGCAACCACGGTTGCTCTGAGCGGATATTTATATTCGGTGGCTGTGAGCAGCTATGCCCGTTCGCAGTCCAAGCGGGTGTTGACGCTGACGGCGCAAACAAGATAATTTCACTCTTCTGGACACTCGGCTCGCTGTTTCGGCGTCCGCCCGAGCAGGGATTCCCAGATGCGAGACGGGTGTGTATTGCGTATTGTATATTGTATATTGTATATTGTATATTGGGTAATGCGTGCTGTGTACTGTGTACTGCGTACTGCGTACTGTGTGCTGTGTGCTGTGTGGAGAAGGGGGAAATGTGGGCGTGGGTCTAGCAAAGGCGACCACGAGGACCGGGACAACGGTGCAGCGGGCCACAGATGATGCTCAAAGGGGACCAAGTGTCGAGCGCGCGCTGATCGAGTGACGGTCGAGGAGGCAGTGCGGCGAGCCCTGGTGGCTGGTGACATGGACAGGACTAGCTCCATGTGGTCACGCAGGTGCAGGGATCGTGCTTGTCGTTGTCAACTTCTCAGCTGAAAGCTTTCGACACCTCCAAAGAATCCCCTGAAGCCGGCAGTTCTCCCATCTCTCCAGCAGTCTGGCAGTGACGAGCGCCACAAGTGCGTGTGAAGCTTTTGTCCCACCATCTGTGTCGCGGACCCCGTAAGCAGACGTGTCGCAAGCACCGAGGCCTGCGCATCCACCTCCAGATCCTCATCCTCCTCCTCCTCTTCCTCCTCCTCCTCCTCCTCCTCCCCCAGACTTTGCCTTCGCCTTCGCCTTCGCCTTCGCCTTCGCCTCTGCCTTCTCCTTCTCACGCTCGCTACGACGCTTGCGGATCTGTAACCGATTCTCTACTTCTTGGAGTTCCTGACGATTTTGATACCCATCTACTTGCATTATGGCGGCGGGATTCGCTGGGTCGTTCTGGTCGAACGACTATGCGGGCGGTGCGTACTCGAACATGGGCGGCCGACGGGCTTTCATCTACTGACCGTCCCCTGCAGGTCTGGGCGTTCTTTTTGGGAAACTCCAGCAGGGCGTTCAGGAAAACCAGCAGATACTGACCGTGGCTCGTCTGCGCGCCGACGCCGAGGAGACGTACGGGAGCAGTCTGGCTGCCATCACGCCCGCGACGGAGCGTTTGTCGGGAGGCTTCAGCAGAGATGACGGCGCGAGCGTGCGAAAGGTAAGACTCGATCCCCATCACATGCTAGGCTGCGTCGCTCACCGTGCAGGCCTACGAAGGCGTGCGCGCGGAAATGGAGTCGGCCGCCGGGAGCCATCGCAAGATCGCATCCAACATCCGCGAGCTCGTCGTAACCCCCTTCGGCCGCTGGTGCGAAGCCCACGCCGCGCGCGTCCAGAACTCGCAGGACGACCTGCAATCTCGCATCAAGCTCCACGACCGGCAGGCGGACGCCGTGCAGAAGTATCGGTCGCAGTACTACAACAAGTGCAGGCTGGTCGAGGATCTCGACGAGGAAGACAAGCTGGCATTCCAGGATCCCCAGAGCGAAGTCGCCCAGAGCCCCAAGTTGAAGGTGCCGACCATCAAGATGTCCGAGCCCGAGGACGGCGATGACGAGCCCATCGATCTTGGCGACGAGACGTACCAGCCAGACCAGGTGAAGAAGATCTTGACCCACATGTTGGAGAACATCAAGCTCGGCGAGGTCAAGGTGCCCATTCTCGGCGTCTATCAAAACTGCTCCAACGGCGCAGACATCACCCAGTACATCCAGAAGCACATGTCGGCCACCAGCGTCAGCTATGCCGAGCGCATCGGTCAGGACTTGTTGGCGAATGGCTTCCTCCGTCTGGTCGGAAACGTGGGCAACACGTTTGCAAACAGCACCAGGATGAACTACCAGTGGAAGATCAAGGTGTTCCAGATCACGGAAATTCCCGAGAAGAAGCAGCCCTTGGGTCGCTCGTCCACCGCCATGTCTACGGATAGCTTTACCGTGGACTCGCCCGTGGGAACGGTTCAGGAGTACCTTCAAGGATGGAACCCGCTGAACAACCAGTACCCCAACGAGACGCCGTCGGAGAAGCTCCGTCGGGAAGCTCGCGAGGCTGATGAACGGTACAAGCAGTCCGTGAAGAAGCTCGATTCGCTGCGCTGCAATCTCGAGGAGGCCATGATCGATCACCTGAAATTCATGGAGCGATGCGAATTGGATAGGCTGAAGGCAATCAAGGCTGTTATCCTGGACTTCTCTGGCGCCATCAGCAACGTGATCCCGAGCCTCCAGAGCACCGTCGACAAGATGATGCTGTTCCAGGAGACTGTTCAACCGCTGGGTGATCTCCGTTACCTGCTCGAGAACTACAGGACCGGGCAGTTCATCCCCAGGGTCACGACGTACGAGAACTACTACAACTCGGTCGATGGTAAGGAAGGGTTTCAACATGGCAGTCGAGCTTGCAGCTAACATGGGACAGAGCAAACATTTGGCGTGGACCTGGAGGCGCGGGCCCGTTCTGACCGGAAGCGTGTCCCCATCATCATCACCACCATCCTCACCTTCCTAGACAACCACTACCCCGATCTCGAGGGCGACGAAGCGCGCCGTGGAATCTGGCTTGTCGATGTTCCTCTCGCGCAAACCCACAACTTGCGCGCCGCCGTCAACACGGGCAAGACGTTCCCTCATGAAATCCTCGAGAAATACGATATACCCATTGTCGCCAGCGTTTTGAAGTTGTACCTGCTCGAACTGCCTGGTAAGCCAATCTCGCCGCAACTTTCGAGCTGTGCACTGACCTGTATAGATTCCCTCGTCTCCTCGCACGTCTACGAGATTATCAAGACGATCTACAGTACGACCGCAGCCGAAACCTCGGAAGAAACCCGCATTTCCGTCATCCAGTCCACCCTCGGTCAGCTTCGTCTTGCCAATATTGCCTCTCTCGACGCCATCTGCACCCACTTCACCCGTCTCATCGAACTCACCTCGGCCGACGAAACCTACGTCACCGCCCTGGCCAACGTCCTCGCTCCCTGTGTCCTTCGTCCCAGGCAGGAATCGAGCTTGACGATGAATGAGCGCTACAGCTACCGGTTGATCCGCGATCTTTTTGGCCACAAAGACTCCGTTTTCGGCGAGCTGAAGCGTGCGAGTTCCTTGACGCACTCCTCCTCCGGTGCCCATCGTCCACGTGCCATCTCAACCGACGAGAGCAACAGGCGTGCGAATTACGAAGAGCGCAACCGTGCCATTGCAGCTCAGCGCTCGCCGCGTGCCGTTTCTCCGGGACCTGGACCTCGTGGATCCCATCGTCGTGACCGCAGCCAAACCAGATTCCCTGTCAACACGGCCTCGCCGACCGAGACACGTCGAAACACGCGCAACTCGCTCGAGGTTCCCGGCAACCTGGACAGCCCCGTGGTGGAAGGCAGCGGTACCAACGGTACCACCACCGAGACGCCAGCGGCACCCGTTGAGCATCCCGCCCCGTCAAGTACCCGCGTTCCCTTGCCTCGGAAGCATGCCGGAAGTCTCACGCGGAGCAACAGAGATTCGACCGGGAGCTTGAGAGGAATCGCAGAAGACGGTGCACCGAGGGGTGTGCAACTGGAGGACAAGCCGATGGATGACTAGTGGTAAGACATGGGTTTCCTTCAGCCCATGAGGAATCGGCTTCCGACCTTCATGGTGCACACGAAGTAATGCGTGTATGCTCATCTACGAGCAAATTGCCTATTTTTTGCGGGGAGTCCCGGTACGCAGCGGTTATATAGTTCGATTCGTGGGCACCGACTTTGGGCATTGATATAGAAGGCGATGAATTTCTGTAACATACCTAGTGTAGGTCTTGAGATGTGGGGGTTTTCTTTGTCCCTATTAGCTGAAATGCGATCATGAGCGGATACTGTCACTGTCCTGGCCTTTTGAGCAGGTTGGATTTCCAGACCCCAGGCTTTGTAGCATACAGCTTAGTAATGACACGAGCTAACTTACGGGACATGGTTGTTTTCAAAACACAGCCACGCTGCCGAGGCTCGTGTCAGTGCCAGTGAGCGGGCAGCGTGCGGTAGCAGGTAGAGAGACTCGACGCCGCAACAGCCTATCACAACACGATCGCAAACCAACCACGGCCTCAGGATTCACATCCAGATCCAGATTCGGATTCGAGTTCGGATTCAAATCCAGATACCGATCCAGATACCGATCCGCACGCTCAGCACGCACCATGTGTCTCGTCAAAGTGCGACGGGAAGAAGAGGTCGCAGTCCCCTACCGCGTGGTGCGCCGCGACAACTCCCCACGCCGCCGCTCCCACCAATCCGTCCGCCGGGTCTCTCGAACAGAAGTGATCCGCGAATCCCCCCGGCCCTCAGCATCCTACATCGCCGTCCCAGCTCCAGGCCCGGCGCCCCTCGCGATTCCTCCGCCTCAGCCCGTCCCCGTCTTCTACGAGCCCCCTCCCGCGCCCGTCCCCCCGCCTTCGGTCTCCCACCACTCCCATCACGGCGGGGAGCGCGCGCACTATGTGGAAGTCTCGCCTGCCAGCAGCGTGACGAGCCATTCGCCCAGTCACGCGAGCGAGTACGTGGTGCATGAACGAGATTACCGGCGACAGAGACGCGAACGGGATCACAGCCCCGAGGAGAGGAGCCCGCGGTACGATCATTTCAGGTATGTCGAGGGCCCGGGGAGCGAGAGCGAGTATGGTGGGAGGGAAAGGTACGAGAGGAGGTCGAGCAGGTCGAGGGTGAAGGAACGGAGCGCGAGCCGCGGGGGGTATGACGACGTTGGAGAGAGGTATACGAGGGAGAGGGTCAGCGTGCATGTCGGGGATGGAAGGAGGAGTAGGGATTATCGATGAATGGAGCATCCAGTGTGCCGCGGAAGCGATGGCTTGACGACTGGTAATGGCATTTCCGATTCCATATGCCTATTTCCCTTCCCACACCATGGTCAAACCCGTGGTCGGGATCCACGTGCATTTCCATTGTTTAACGTTTACATGTCTGCTAAATCGACTAATCCCACACTATGATGTCAATATCGCCCAAATAGGAGCAGGGGATTTTTTTGATAGCCGTCCGTGAGTCTCTTCCCTCTGCGGAGGAAAGACAGTGCGCCGTGTGTATTCGATGGGTGACGTGAAACCAGACTTCCCAGCAGCAGCCAGCCGCGACGACGATCCGATCCGACCAGATCAGCCCGCACACGACAAGCAACCGTTTTTCCTTGCACCGTTTCCTGCCGCTGCCGCTGCCACGAACGAAGACGCACGACTCGGAACCATCCCCCGTCATCTGCGCGCATCCAGCACCGAGGTTCACCGCTCTGTGCGGAATGCCCGCCGCCGACAATGTCCATACGCGTCCTGATCAAAGACTATCCGCACCGGGCTATTGCGCTCACGACGCCCACACACGCGTTCGTGCTCCGACACTCTCCGTCCAGTGCAGACAGCGGTAACGGATACAATGCCTCGACGGCAAGCTTGGGAAGCAACGGCCCCGGCCCAGCCCGCTGCATCGTGAATTTTACGGCCCTCGACGCCGCCGACCTGTCGACATACCGCGCGCTTTCGAGTGCCACCGCCCATGGCACGCTCGGCCTCATCACGGTGAACAGCGATGTCTTTTTGGTGGTGGTCAATGGGTCGCGCAAGGTTGCGGATATCAGGCCTGGAGAGACCATACAGAGGATACACAGCGTGGGCTTCTATTGCCTGAACAGCTCGAGCTACGATAGTCTGTTGAACGATGAGGTGAATCCGTACCCGACCGATACCCTGGATGAGGAAGGGTTTGAGATGGGGTTCGGAAAGGGCAAGGGCGAGGGCGCCGGGGGAGTGCTGGAACATCCGTGTTTGGCATTGAAGAAGCTGCTGAGTGGCGGGAGCTTCTACTACAGCAACGACTTTGATCTCACGAGGCGGCTGCAAGAACGGAACTCGGATGCGGCCACCGTGTCGATTGATAGTCTGGATGCGGGATTCCTGTGGAACTCGTACATGATCCAGCCCTTGGTGGACTTCCGGTCGAGACTGCATCCACGGGAGAAACAAGCCTTGGATCAGTCGGGCATCCTGACCAGCGCCATAAGAGGGTTTGCGCTTACCGTCACGGTGCCGACTTCCAGCAGCCCGGTGCGGTCATCACAGTCGGGGTTGCCGTCCTCCATGACCCTCATATCGAGGCTGTCGTGCCGGAGAGCTGGGACGAGATTCAATGCGAGAGGCATGGACGACGACGGGAACGTCGCGAATTTCGTCGAAACCGAGACCGTCTTTTGGGCACCTACCGGACTATGCTTTTCATACACCCAGGTGCGAGGAAGCGTGCCCGTGTTTTGGGAACAGGCGACCGGACTCTTGCCGGGACAGCAAAAGATCACCATTACGAGGTCGCCGGAAGCGACCCAACCGGCCTTCGACAAGCATTTTGAAAACCTCGAGCTGAGTTACGGAGCGCTTCATGTGGTCAATTTGCTCAGCAACGAGAAGCAGAATGAGATTGAACTTACCCACCGCTATCGCCACCATATTCGGCACAGTCCGCTCAACCAGGGGGACGAGAAGGGTTCGAGAGAGCATGAGCTGATCCAGCTCACCGAATACGACTTTCACGCAGAGACGAGAGGACCGGGAGGCTACGAGTCGGCGAGTATGATTTCCCAGTGGATACATGGCTCGGCAGACAGCTTCGCGTATACTTTGCTGGAGGACGTGGAAGAAAGGGTGAGATCAAATGGTCAGGACTACATCGTTACGCGACCGACGACAATATTGCAGCAAGAGGGTGTCTTCAGGACAAACTGCCTCGACTGCTTGGACCGAACGAACCTTGTTCAGACCATCATTAGCAAGATGGCTCTGGAGCTGTTCCTCAACCACAAGACACTGCGGGCGAATCAGGACTTCTGGATGCGGCATTCCACCATGTGGGCAGATAACGGTGATGCTCTCTCGCGGATCTACGCCGGCACGGGCGCGTTGAAGTCCTCATTCACGAGACATGGCAAAATGTCTCTTGCGGGCGCACTCGCAGACGCCAGGAAAAGTGCAACGCGCATGTACATCAACAACTTCGCGGACAAGGGGCGGCAAAACACCATCGACATGCTCCTCGGTAGGCTGATGGGCCAGCTGCCCGTCCACCTCTACGACCCTATCAATGACCACGTCGTCGCAGAGCTCGCCAGACGCTCGCCAGAGTACACCCAAACGGGAGTCATTCACATGCTCGCCGGCACCTTCAATCTCAACGGCAAGACCGTTGGCCTGCACGAAGACCTCTCACCATGGTTGTGTCCGAACGTCGACCCCTCTCAACAATGTCCCGAAATTGTAGCCGTCGGTTTCCAGGAGATTGTCGAGCTGAGTCCGCAGCAGATCATGTCCACGGATCCGGCGAGAAGGCAGGCTTGGGAAGCTGCGGTCAGGAATTGCCTCAATGAAAATGCGGCGAAGCATGGAAAAGAGGAATATGTGCTGCTCAGAGGGGGCCAGTTGGTGGGCGCTAGTTTGTCGGTCTTTGTGAGGGCGGGTGCTTTGAAGGTCATCAAGAATGTGGAGGGGAGCTTGAAGAAGGTGTGTTTTATTACCTCTCCACATCGATTGAGGAAATACTGACGAGATTGTAGACTGGCATGTCCGGTATGGCGGGTAACAAGGGAGCTGTAGCCATTCGCATGGACTACGCCAATACTTCGATATGCTTCGTTACGGCCCATCTTGCTGCTGGCTTCGCCAACTACGAGGAACGTAATCGCGATTATAAGACGATCAGCCACGGTCTGAGGTTCCAGCGTAATAGGTCGATTGAAGATCATGATACTGTGGTCTGGCTTGGAGACTTCAATTATCGCATTGGCTTGAGCAATGAAAAGGTGCAGAAATTGTGTCATGTCGGCGATCTTGAGACCATGTACGAGAACGATCAGGTATGTCTCCCCTTCGGCTACTTCACCCTCGGTCGACGTGCTAATCTTGACCTAGCTCAACCTTCAAATGGTCGCCGGGCTGACCTTCCCCTTCTACTCCGAAGCCCGTATAACCTTCCTCCCAACCTACAAATACGATATCGGAACCGACATCTACGATACCTCGGAAAAGGCACGTATCCCAGCTTGGTGTGACCGGGTTCTCCGCAAAGGCGACAATATCCGGCAAACCAACTACGACTGTGCACCCCTCCGCTTCTCGGATCACCGCCCCGTATACGCCACGTTCCAATGCTTGGTCAGCTCGGTTGACGAGAAGAAGAAAGAAGCCCTGAGCCAGGAAATCTACAGCAAGCGACAAGAAGCTACAGGTGACATGAGGCCTGGCGGAGGAGCTGAAGAAAGTGACGACGAGGACCTTCTAGGTTACGAAAGCGTAGAACCGGGGCTACCGCCCGCGAGTTCAGATCGAAGGAAATGGTGGCTAGACAACGGACTACCCGCCCGTTCACGCATCCAACCCCCTTCAAACGATCACATTCCCAACCCAAGAAAACCGAATAATCCTTTCACGCCGTCGCCCGAACCGGATTGGGTCGAAGTAAAGAGAATAGGAGGGCAGAAACCCGAACCCCCGCCCGCTCGAGGCACAGCGAGAGCACATACCGTCGATTTCAACGGTTTGGGTACACCAACTTCATCGGCAAACTCTTCCTCCGCCAGTCTGAACCAAAACAGACAGCAGCAGCAGCAGCAGCAGAAACCGATGGCGCGCAAACTCGCCGCTCCACCGTTCATGCCGTCCAACAACAACAACAACAACAACAACAACAACAACAACAACAACAACAACAACAACAACAACAA
>JAGQEM010000352.1:0-14616 GCA_019202945.1 Corynespora olivacea
AAGGAAAGGAAAGGAAAGGAAAGGAAAGGGCATGGGAAAAGAAAATGTGCCACGTACAATGCCACGTACCTTTGCTTGTAGCATTTCAGCCGCCAAGACAGCTGAGAAAGCGCAGCCTCTCCCGGGTACCACCTAGAAAGTGTACCGAGTCAGTCCCCGATACCCTGTAAAAGCAGTCGGAGGACTGTCGTCGTCCTCGGATGGAGCAGAGACTGTGCAATCCAGCCCCAAATTGAAAGCCCGCTGCTGGATTTCCGCCACAACCTTGATCATCACCTCACCCATGCGCTTCATTCGAAGTGTCACCACCGCACCGTTCTGGAAGGTACTCTGCAGTTCGGTGGTGATGAACCTGAGTGACTGCGACACGGTGTTGACCGGCGTCCAGAACGGCGTGGCCAAATCAACCTGCGTGACTTCTGTAAGCAACTGGATCAGCTCCTCCGTGCCTTCCTGGCCAGGGCGCGACTGCAGCTCCATGGCGAACCAGGACACTTGCTTCTCCAGCTTCCACGGCGTGTACTTCTGGGCATCGTCGTCGATGTTTTCGACGTAGAGAAAGAAGTCGGGTGAGTTGGTGTGAACGGTTGTGCGTCGTAGAGCCAGCCTGTCCTCTTCGTTGGTGAGAGATTGACCGTAAGAGCAGTACTTCAGATGTCGGAAATGGAACCGCCGCACCTCCCGGATATGAGTATTGAGGGACTTGAGCTTCGGGCATGCTGAGTAGAACAATGCATTGTCTTGGTCCTCTGGGACGCACATGTCGATGAGCAGGTGCTGGACAGGCGATGTGACAGTCGTCCAGAGCTTCTTCAATAGGAAACTGGCTTTGGGCTCCTGGTTCAAGTGCATCGTACGGCGTACGCCGATGATTTCGATTGTCGGGAGCTGGAAGACGGGATACAGGTCCAAGATGGACATGTTGGGTAGGATGCTGAGATCAGCAATCTTGAGGTGCGGGTTGTGAATTGGGATCATGCGGAAGAGATTGGCTTCATAGCCGGCAGACCAGGTGTAGTTGGACAACATCAGCGTCTGCACATTTGGAAGCATCTCGACAATACCCTCAATCAGCACTGCGTCAAATTCAGCTATTCGTTCAACTATCGAGATCAGAAGTCTTTCGGTTCAGGTGAGGTACTCACCGTCTGACCGAAGCTCCGAGCCGCAGCCATGTATGTCCAGGCGCCAAATGGTAATGTCATTTACATAACTACACAATTGTTTCCTCGCCTGAAGAGTGCGAAGGAAATCTTGAAGGGTGTCCGGGCACATCTCATCATGCTCTATATCGCTCGCTTTCTCGGATATCATCACGACTTTGTGGTAGACTGGAGGTGAGGGTCAAACGGTTAGCAGGTGTCCAACAACTCCAACAATCTTCTTCGCGCTGTCTTTGGCTGGATGGGAGAGACTTACGGTGAAGCTCCGCGATCCGACGCAACTTCTTCGACACCAGACATAGATCGAGCATTGCTTCTGTGTCTTGGTCCTCACGAAGGTGAGAGACCACCCGGTCGATCAGTTCTTCGGCAATGGTATCAAGTGTCGCCATCCTGACAGTGTAGCAGCAGAGGTGAGAGTAGAAAGGGACGGCAACAGAGCTGGTTGCGGAATACGTGACGAGAAGGGAGTGACGGAGGAAAAGGAAGGTAGAGTAGAAAGAGAGCGCTCAGAGGAGAAAAAGACGGTGACCGTGACAAACGTTGTGAACGAGAGGTCGACGCGTGTAGGGGACGTGCGCAACGCGTTTGCGTGAAGGTGAGAGCAGAGGGAAAGACTCATGCGGCTAAGAGGGCCTCTTGGTGTAAACACTACACGCAGATTCTTGAGCCTCACCTTCAGGTCAAACGCAACCTCTCTTGTATTGAAAGTGGCGCTGTTTTGTGCGCTGAAAACTTGATCGGGTGCCACATATCATTGGAGCTACCCATCCTTTTCGAGACTTGTTCTCACTCACTGCTCTACTTGCCCGTCCACCGCCTCTCCATCCACCTAAACACCGGAAAGCTAACCCCACAGGACAGCACTTTCAATTCATGCCCGGCGTTCCCACCTCTCCAGTCAGACTGGAGAAGTGAGATGGAAGATGGTGGTATCCTGATCTTTGACAACGGCACCTTCGGCCATCACGAAAGTGCAACATACTCCAGGGTCATACAAGTCTCCCGCGAGGACAAGTCAACAGTGTGGGAACATTGATAACGGAGGCAGCTTTTGGCAGGATCTTCGAGGTGGATACAACGCCTGGTACTTTCTTAGAGAACAGGCTTTTGAAGACTTTTCACATCCCACAATCACCTTTCCATGAGAGACAATCATTGACCATATACCTACAACAAAGGACCATGTAAAGCCTGTGGTACTACTCAAAGGATAGGCTGAAAGTCCGGCAGCATCGATCTGTTGATCATATCGAACGAAGACGTGCCATAGAATTCTGGGAATAGCTGCGCAAAGTCGTCCTGGATGGCCGGATCTACACCGGCGTAGGAAGTGGTTGGGCTGGGTCCGTAGTCTGGTCGTAGCTTCTTGTGAAAGGCCACCACCACGTCACCCATGGTGTGGGCCACATGGCATGGAAGGCCGATGGCGTGAAGCCAAGATACCAGTGACAGGATCAGGAGGTCAAGGCTTTGAAGATCGTGCGAAGATGATAATTGTTCCTCATAATTGTAAAGTAATCTGCAGAGTGTGACGGCCGCAAAACTGATCATATGGTAGATATGATCCGTGAGATGTCGCGTTCCCTCATCGGCAGTGTCCATTGCCAGGTTGATGATGGAAGTAGACAAGCGGACCATCTCCGAAAGGAGTGACTCGCGAACAGCGGCAGATCGAGTTTTGAGTGACTGGTCGTAGACCAAGAGCTGAGCAAAATAGAAGCCCATCTGCAGGAATTGCGATCGGGGTTGATCTGGGCTCCTGTCAATGATAGCCAGACTTCTAGGATGAGTACTCACCGAGGAGAAAATCCCATTCTTCTTTCCAATTGTGCAGGACAGTTTGCGTTTTAGGCAAGTCAATCGTGACGCTGCAGCTCTGGTAGATGATCCAATACAAATGCACTTCTGCGACCATACGCGACTCAAAGTTTGTGGCATGGTCCGAACCCAGAATGAGTCGACACCTATCCACATCCCTTTGAGCAAGAACGGCTTTCCGGCGCGTACCAACACAGTAACTGACTCGATTAGTCAAGCTATGCAGAGAGGCATAGAACTCACTGAAGATGAACCAAACACAGGTGATTCCATATACAAAGATGATCCAGCTCTTGTTTATTCAAAGTTGTTCGGCGTCCTTCCATAGAGGTCGCAAAGAGCTCACTGGCAACACTGTGCTGCAGAGCAAACCCACTCAGCAGCCAGCTGTCAATTCCCAATGGTATCTGTCCAATGGTGGTTGACCACAAGCTTAAAACTAAAGACGCTTGAAAAAATTCAATCGGCTGTGGCACATTCAGCATAGCCATTTGTATCAATGCCTTCGCATCTTTGAATAGCTTTGGGGCAAGGCGTGAGGCTTGCTCCTGCGAGGTGTGCCGTACTGCGATCAAGCAGCAGGCGGCCAGCAGAAGTGGTGACTTTCGAACATCTTCCAGTAGGCGTACCATCGAAACTATGGGATTGAATGAAACCCATCGTCCGTAATTCTCCTGAAAGAGTGTCAGGAGTGACATGGCGTCCTGCTCACTTAGCAGGCCCTTGAAGATAATATCGTCGGACAGACTACGCGAAGGAGTATCTGTGGCGGTGCGGTCCGTTACCCGGAAGCCGGACTGGGTAGTGACATCTCTTAGGACGAAAAGAGGTGCAGCATGTTGTTCTCTATCGTTTGATTCAAGGTTATGGTGAGCATCATCGTCATCTTGGACTGGGACGTCGTTGACGAAGGCTGCTTCGCTCCGTCGAGGAATGGCCACTTCTACATCATCAAGCCGCCTGGCGAGAGCGGCTACAAGTCGCTCTAGACGTTCGATTCTGCCATCAAATCAGCAAGGTGCCTCTTTATACAGCTAGCAGGCAGGCATCATACCTCTCATCGCTTTGACTTCTCTTTTCCCCGCCACTGCTGGAGAACGCCATACCCACATCATGACAATGCGAGGGCGTATCATCAATCAAAGAGCATTCTTGCCCCAGCCGATCACATCGAAGGCACGCCCGTCCTGTCGCGGTTTCATAACATCGCGTCTTTTGTTTCCTACAAGCGGTGCACGCTTTAGAGGCCCGTCCACGGTCTGGAGGCATTGCGCGTCCTCAAAACCGCACAAAGCTTGGATCAAAAAGCCATAACTAAGATGGGAAGCGGTCTGATGATGAAGAGATAAAGAAGTATACTGTATGGATACATGGCGGGGCCGGGGAACGCCAAAGACGTAACAAGGCTAGTTCGTAAGCGGATAGCGCAATTTTCACGACTCTCTCGTGCAAGTAATCTCGGGAAACAAGACAAGGTATTGCATGTTGACTATTTTGAATCATGTAATCCTTGACAAATCTCAACCCTTGAGATTTGTTCCTTGCCTCTACTCTGCAAGAAAAAACCCCAGGTATCAGATCTATATACGTAAGCCATTATCTATAATCTATAATCTATAGAAGTCTACAAGGCAAAAGTAAAGTACATGGCCAAAGCGTGTGGGTCAGCAGGACTTCTGAGAAGCTGCTAGATTTTCAGGGATACTACCTGCCTAGTATATTTAGATTACTAAGCTCGATCATATCTTGTCTTCGTTTAGCTCTTTGAAGGCCCACTGACGACCCACACGCTTTGGCCATGTACTTTACTTTTGCCTTGTACAATACTTGCAGACGCTCTCCAACATCCCGGTACCGAAACGCTCCTGCAACATTCTTGTCTTCTGAGCGTGCGTGATGATTCTATTACGTGGCCACGCGGTGGCCACGCGGTGGCCGAAAAAAAAAACGCCCACTCGCCAATGTCTTGGCCGAGCAACCCTGCCGCCATATAAATCCTCATATGAACCAGGTATTCGGTGCTAGTTAAGCTTGTATGTAAACAGATGCTGATGAAGCTTTCTATTTACATGCAGAGGCCTATCTGGATTGTTTTTATGGTGGCGCAATATCGTATAGATCTACCTAAGCGAGTGGGCGTCTTCTCGGCTACCGCGTGGTGGATTTTATACAGCATTGATGTTGGATCTGGCTAGTCCCACTCTGGTCATTGCACCTTGAGCCTCGGCTCGCCTACGCCGATTTTAGATCCCCACCTTTTTCAGGATCATGATGCTGTTTTCGCTATGCGGGGGGTACGGAAAAGGTACGTCGGTGTAGGGGGGGATTCCGACGCTATATAAAAGTCTCCTCTCGTACCCGCCGAAGTTTTGGAGGTTCCTGTGCTTCCCTTCTGGTTCCAGTCAAGACTAAACCATTCAAACCGTGTTTCCCACCACGTTACCGACCGTTCTTCCCGAGGGTTTTTTTTCTCTTTGAAAGAAAAATCACCAATACACCAAACATGTCTTCCTACACATCCGTCGTGCTGGCCGAACGACCCACAGACACGATCGTTCCGGGAAAGACCTTTGCCACACAACAACACCCCATCCCGTCAGCCTCCAGTCTCAAAGATGGGGAGGTGATATTTCAAACTCTGTACCTATCTCTGGACCCTGCGATGCGTAGCTGGCTAAACGACATTCGTTCCTACGTTCCTCCTGTCCAGATTGGGCAAACCATGCGAGGTATAGCGGTCGGCATCATTACAGCATCAAAATCATCGACCTTCCCCACCGGAACGTATGCAACTGGAATGTCTGGGTGGGCCGAGTATGCCGTTCTCGACGAGAAAGCGTTGCAGGCGTTGAATTTGCCGGATGGTGCCGCAATCACTGATGCGTTGGGTGTTTTGGGCGCGACAGGCTTGACGGCGTACTTTGGCTTGTTGGATGTGGGAAAGGTGAAGGAAGGCGACTTCGTGGTTGTTTCAGGTGCGGCCGGTGCCACTGGAAGCGTAGTTGGCCAGATCGCAAAGCTCAAGGGCGCCAAGGTGCTGGGCATCGCGGGGGGGGATGACAAGGTGCGGTGGTTGAAGGAGGAGTTGGGTTTCGATGACGCGCTGAACTACAAGAGCAAGGACTTTGCAAAGGAGTTCCGCGCGGCGACCAAGGATCTGATCGATCTGTTCTTCGACAATGGTACGTCTTTCGGGCTGGTCAGTTCGAAACTCAAAGCTAATCGTTACAGTCGGCGGCGAAATACTGAGTCTTGCCCTCTCGCAAGCGAAACCCCATGCACGCTTCGTCATGTGTGGAGCTATCAGCCAGTACAACAGGAACAGGGCAGAGATCCAAGGCCCAAAGGTAAGTTCCCACTTTCGATCCATCGTAGACCAGGCTGATGGGGGTTAGAACTTCTCCATGATTACCGCCATGCGAATTCGTATGCAAGGCTTCATTATTTTCGACTATGCAAGCCAATTTCCCGAGGCTCGCAAGGAGCTGGCACAATGGCTAGCTGAAGGAAAGCTGAAGAGGAAGGTACATGTCGTGAAAGGCGGCATAACGAAGGCAGAGCAGGCACTTCTTGATCTATTCAACGGCGCGAATACAGGTAAGCTCTTCCCGGGCTTGTGGCAACGGGAAGTTCACTGACAATCATAGGCAAATTGCTCGTCGAGGTCGCAAAGCCCGAAAGCGTCGGGGGAAAGTTGTAGAAGATGCGTACATACATATACATGGACGTAAATAAAGATTTCACCTCGTTCATATTCGTGACCTCGTTTGTATCATTATTACCCATTCCGAATCATCTGCCAAAATCCATGTTATTTTGCGTGATGGATGATCTCCTCGTACATGTCCTCGGATATCTTGTTTGCGAAGCTCGTGGCCATGGAGATGATCTGTCCGGAGTTGAGCGGGGGAGGCTTCTGTACAAGGGGGCCCGGTCTGCGGAAGATCAGCGAGTGCACAGATTGGCTGGAAAGATGGAAACTCACTGGTTGCTGTCCAGAATGCTGCCGCGAATCAACACCAGCTGGGCGGCGATGCACAGAATGTTCATGTGCGGTCCGTAGGCGAACAAAAAGTCCCACAGACGAAGAACCTCCAGCAGGGGCGGGGTGCAAGCGCTCAGGGTGAGGACGGGAGCAAACGCCCAGAGCTTCGCAGGGAGGTTCTTGTCCATGAGATGGTCGTACAACCTGGGGTCGACAACCTCCAGCACCCTGTCCACGAGGGCCACGCCTTTGTGGACACCATCCATGGCACCACGGACATATCCAGGACACTGCTGGGTGATGAGCTTCTCGAAGCCTGTGAAGGCCTCGACCTCGCTCCTCGCCACATACAAGAACGGCCCACACAGCACATTCATGCCCTGCACATAGCCTATCTGCTCCGCGTCGTTGCTGGCAGAGGCACCGTCGGTACGCGCATTCGTGCTGAAGGAAGCGCGCGACATCATGGCCGTGTCTGGACTGCCCCCGAACTCGGACAGGGTGGGCGGTGATTGCCAGCCATTGACGCGGGTCTCGTGCGCATCGTTCAGCCTCCACGCGACGGCGTTCAAGACACGTGTGATGCTGTTCTGCGTGACGCGCCTGCGGAACAGAGGATCGCTGGGAAAGGTGCGGAAGGCGTCGTTCTGGATCTTGGCGTGTGCGGGCGAGGCACCCTGTCGGACGAGATCGAGGTAGACGTCGGTGCGGAGCGGGGGAGCGTTGAGCAGGATGAGCCAGATGTACATGCGCAGCTCCGACTGCGGACCGTCAGCACAATGGGTTCGTGAGAAGGGATGCGACCTACCATGCCCTCGCTGTTGGCGGGGATGCCTTGGGTAAGAATCGTATAGCGCAATTCATCCAGGCCGCTCTCGACATTGCCCGCAGGCCCTTTCAGCAGCAGCATATCCAGGTTCGGCATGATGCTGCTGTCTCTGCACGCAATCCGCAGTGAGGCTGGTGGAGGTGCCCGTCTGGGAACCCGTGATGCTTGGCGAGCTGCTTATGTTTGCCTGCGTCTGCCTGCGTCTGCCGTGTACACGCTTCCCTCTCCCGCTCTCCCGACCTCCGCGCCTCTACTCGCTTCTTTGGCAGCTTTTATGGATACGTACGTCACGCAGACACGCTCTCGAATCGGGCAGTTGTCGTGCATCGCCTGCCAGCCACACGCGCTCCACTTGGGAGAAAACGACATCTCCATCTTCAAGCACGCAATGGCCGGCTACGCGTCGTCATTGGATGGCTGCGCGCCGTCATCGCCCGTCCAGGGGCGCCTTCCCTGTCGGTGCAGCCGAGAATCCCTGCCTTTTCGTATCGATCCGACTACCGCTTTCATACGCCTCATAGACCAGACACAAGACAGAACACCTGGACGAAGCCCTCGGCCGCCATTATGTCCGGCTATCATGTCGCCGGCCAGACGCTTGTGCGCCCAAGGAATGAATGTGCTGAGCGCCTCGCCTCCTCCCCACACGGTTCCCGTTCCACAGCGAACACCTTCCCATATCATCCCTCGTAGCTGAACCTCTCCCATGATTGCAGCCTTGTCGCTCCTCCACACGTCTTCCAGAGTCCGAGACGGCGGTTGACAGCTGCGGGTCACGCAATATCGCCTCCGTATCAGCCAATTGCTGAAGAGCCAATCCGTGGGCTCCCCCCAACTCCAATAGATGGAGAGGGACGTCTCGAACCATCCCTGGCATCTGTGGCTTTTCTTGGTCGTCTGCGCTAGCCATTGGCAAAAGCAATTTGGCGTTGCTTAAAGGCGCGGCTGTCTATATATCCCGACCACCTGGTTCTTGCGCAGTGTAGCTTGTCGAAGCTTGTCGACCTTGTCGCTCCTGTGCCACCGAAAAAGCAGGAGAGCTGCCGCAGCTTGGTTGTCTTGTTTCTTCCTCTTCCGCGTAGTTTCGTAGCATTCTCCCGCCGTCCGCCATGGCTTCGTCAAACTCCAAGATTGGCCAAGGCCTTGCCAAAGTCTTAGGCATCGACCTGCATTACCGTCACGAGACAGGCTCCGACCGCATCACCCGGGGAGAGAGTGTCTTTTCCGTCAATTCTGCAGACACCTATGTCGAAGACGAACCGACCGCGATCGATTGGATTCGCGACGTGGTTCCGACCGGTCGAGGCCTGGTCAATTACTTCGTCGGCCTCTTCCCGTTCCTGAGATGGATTACGCGCTACAACGCGCAATGGCTCATTGGGGATCTGGTCGCTGGTACGTTCATCCTCTCGTGGGAAAAGATGGCGATTCTAACGCGATAAGGAATAACCGTCGGTGCCGTCGTGGTCCCGCAGAGCATGGCATATGCAAAGTTGGCTCAGCTTCGTCCCGAGTTCGGATTGTATTCCTCCTTCATGGGGGTTCTGATCTACTGGTTCTTTGCGACATCCAAGGATATCACCATCGGTCCCGTTGCCGTTCTTTCCACCGTCACGGGCAATGTTGTCATAGCAGCCACCAAAAAGCTACCTGGCACGCCCCCGGAATACATCGCTTCGTCGTTGGCCGTCATCGCCGGCTCCATAGTCCTGTTCTTGGGTTTGATTCGTATGGGGTGGATTGTCGAGATCATCACGCTGGCCGCAATCTCGGCCTTCATGACTGGTTCTGCGTTGAACATCGCCGCAGGTCAGGTCCCCGCCATGATGGGTATTACGGGATTTTCGACCAGGGATGCAACGTACAGAGTCATCATCAACATCCTCAAGCATCTCGGTCGCTCTGACTTGAATGCAGCCGTGGGGCTGACGGCTTTGTTTCTTCTGTATGCCATTCGGTTCACCTGCAGTTTCCTGGGAAAGAGATATCCGAGCAAGGCCAAGATGTTCTTCTTCATCAGCACCCTGAGAACCGCGTTCGTGATCCTGCTATACGTGCTCGTCAGCTACTTGGCGAACCGACACCACCGCAAGAAGCCTCGCTTCGCCACTCTTGGAACTGTGCCACGAGGTATGCTCAATCGGACTGCAGCACAACGGAGGAGTACTGACTACAATGCAGGTTTCAAGCATGCCAAGGTGCCGCCGATTACCATCCCCATCATCAAGTCGTTCTTGAGCGAGTTGCCATCCACCGTGATCGTGCTCTTGATTGAGCACATTTCCATCTCGAAATCATTCGGAAGGGTCAACAACTACACCATCGATCCCTCGCAGGAGTTCGTAGCCATCGGCGTGACAAACGTCCTGGGACCGTTCCTAGGCGCATATCCTGCAACAGGATCCTTTTCCCGTACCGCTATCAAGTCCAAGGCCGGTGTGCGTACCCCTTTTGCTGGTGTCATCACCGCTCTGGTCGTTCTGCTCGCCATCTATGCTCTTCCGGCTATGTTTTGGTACATTCCAAACGCCGCACTATCTGCCGTCATTATCCATGCAGTTTTGGATCTGATCACTCCCCCGAACACTGTTTACCAGTTCTGGAGGATCTCGCCATTCGAGGTCATCGTCTTCTTTGCAGGTGTATTTGGTAAGTCCGACCCCGGATTCGACGTGGAATTGTTGCTAACGGTTGCAGTCACGGTATTCTCTACCATTGAGAATGGCATCTACACGACCATCAGCATGTCTGCAGCTCTCTGGTGGTTCCGCACCTTCAAAGCACGAGGTAGGTTCCTCGGCAAGGCCAAGATTCATTCCGTCATTGGAGACCATCTTCTTGATCCACGCGGAAGCGACAAAGAAGCCGGAAACGATGCGCCGCGCCGCAGTCCTTCGGAGGGCGAAGACTCGGTTCGTAACGTGTTTCTGCCCATCGATCACAACGACGGCAGCAATCCTCTGATTGAACTTGAGGACCCTTACCCCGGTATCTTCATCTACCGTTTCTCCGTCGGCTTCATCTATCCCAACGCAAACCACTACCTTGATCAGCTCGTGGCTACCGTCTTCCAGAAAACGCGACGGACCAACCCGGCCACGTACGGTAGGCCTGGCGATCGCCCATGGAATGACCCAGGCCCAAGGCGAGGCAAGGAGGTCGATGTCACGGACCATCGCCCTACATTGAAGGCCATCATCCTCGACTTTTCTGCCGTCGATAACGTCGACATCACTTCGATTCAGAACCTGATCGATGTGCGCAATCAGCTCGATCGTCACGCTGCTCCGGACACTGTTGACTGGCACTTCTGCCATGTCAACAGTCGGTGGACGAAGCGCGCCCTGGCCGCCGCCGGCTTCGGATACTACACGCCCGAGACGGAAGGCTCTGAGGTACACCGCTGGAGACCCGTCTTCAGCGTTGCTGAAATCGGTGGTTCGCACAGTGCAGCCGCTGAGGCTGAGGCTAGAGATAATAGGAAGAGGCTGAAAGCCAGTGCCAAACGCGATCTTGAAGTCGATGGCATCGAAGAGCGGTTGGGTGCCTCGACGCCGAGCTCGGAAGAGGACTCATTGGATAAGCAGCTCACTGCTAGCAAGGCGTACGGGACGGTTGGTGCGAAACCTAATCAGATTGCGGTGGTGCAGGGCTTGAACAGGCCGCTGTTCCACGTGGATATTCAGGCTGCGCTGAATAGTGCATTGGCGAATGCGCAGAGGAAGTCGCATTAGTTATGATGATGATGATGCCGGAGGGAGGGCAATGGCTGTTGGTTGTTTCTTTCGTGTGTATATATATATTTTTGATTCCCCGATAATCGATTGTTCTATTCAATGGCGCCACAGAGGTATTTCACATCCCTGCGAGCGATCTGCTGAAATGTCGTGCAACGGAGAAATCGAAGCGTGTATACAGTGATGCCGGTTTGCACAATCGATGCCAAGCCCCGCAGGTCAATCTAACCGTAGATGGACTAGTCTCCTGCGACTGGCGTCGTAACTATCGCGCATCGTGTCCTTTATTCAGCCGACGGGCAACTTTTATATCGTGACACCTTGGTTCCTTTCCCTTTCCTACAGCATGGTCCAGAGACACTAGCACAGAACGGTGTCGCCCACTCATTCTTCCTTCCCTTCACCCTCAATTGCTTGCCCGGTGAAAACTGAAGGCGCAATCCAGCGACCAAGTTGGGAGCTTTCTTTCCCCGACATCCTCTACGTCGCGAACTGATTCGAGGCACGGGAGCGGGAGCGGAGAACAAACCCAGGAAACACACATCCACTGCGCTCTCGAACTTTCGCCGCAGTCCTCCCTGCTCGCATCTCCGCGAGTCCACAATTCCAAGCCACAATGCCGGCCAAATCGCGCTTCGGGCGCCTCGACGCCTTCACAAAGACCGTCGAGGATGCAAAGATTCGGACAACGTCCGGTGGGATCATCACGATAGCGAGTATGGTGGTTATTCTGTGGTTGACGTGGAGTGAGTGGGCAGACTTCAGGAGAGTAACGGTCAGGCCCGAGTTGGTGGTCGACAAGGGAAGAGGTGAGAAGATGGAGATTTCGATGAACATTTCCTTTCCCCGCATGCCATGCGAGTTGCTCACGCTCGATGTCATGGACGTCTCCGGCGAACTCCAAATGGGTGTCCACCACGGCGTGAACAAGGTGCGTCTGTCGCCCGAGAACGATGGCAGCCATGTCATCGAAGTCAAGTCGCTGGACCTGTACGTATATCCACCAACCTCGGGGTACCTTGCGGTCGGCCTCGCTAACAAAAACGCAGCCACGCCGACCAAGCATCCCACCTCGATCCCAACTACTGCGGTGAATGTTACAGTGCCCCCGCCCCCGCCAGCGCTTCCAAGCCCGGCTGCTGCAATACCTGCGACGAAGTCCGCGATGCCTACGCCGCCATCTCCTGGTCTTTTGGTCGCGGCGAGGGAGTCGAGCAGTGTGAGCGCGAACACTACGCCGAACATCTCGATGAGCAGCGCAAGGAAGGGTGTCGTCTCGAGGGCAGCATTCGTGTCAACAAGGTCATTGGAAACTTCCATATCGCGCCAGGAAAGTCCTTCTCGAATGGGAACCTTCACGTCCACGACCTGGAGAACTACTTCAAGGACGAGACGCATACGTTTACCCACACGATCAACCATCTGCGCTTTGGACCGCAGCTCAGCGACGCCGTGATCAAAGATATGCAGAACAAGCACGCGAACACGGGACCAGGCGGTTGGACAAATCATCACATCAACCCATTGGATGCCACGGAGCAGCACACCAACGAAAAGGCATTCAACTTCATGTATTTCGTCAAAGTAGTCAGTACGGCATACCTGCCTTTGGGCTGGGAAAAGGAGTCCGGGAAGCCGGGCAAGCATGACGAAACCTTGGGCGCGACCATCGACCAGACGTACAAGGGCAGCGTTGAGACGCATCAGTATTCCGTTACGTCGCACAAACGGAACTTGGCTGGTGGGGATGATGAGGAGGCCGGGCACAAGGAGAGAATACATGCGAGGGGTGGGATTCCCGGCGTGTTCTTCTCTTATGTGAGTATCCACCCTTCTGCCCTTTGACGATATCAAAGAGCGCGGGTGCAGTGCTAATGTTGATCACAGGATATCTCCCCCATGAAAGTGATCAACCGCGAAGAGCGCACCAAGACTTTCTCCAGTTTCCTCGTCGGACTCTGCGCTGTCATCGGTGGTACGCTTACAGTTGCCGCGGCCGTTGATCGTGCGTTATATGAAGGTGCCGCTCAGATCAAGAAGATGCACTCGAATTAGAAGTAAGTGTGCATCCATTCCCGTTTCCCGCCCTTTGTCTTTGATCTTGTGTCCTTTACGCGGCATTTCCTCGCTGGTTTCTCCTCTTAGGCATTTGTTTGGTGTTTTTGCGTGGCGTTTCGGGGCGTTTGATATGGGTTGAAGACGGGTAAACCATGTACGCACTTTGAAGGCCGGTGGAACGGGCAGGGAAAGGAGTGTTCAAAGTAGGGGGCATGTGAAGTAGAAGTGCAGGTGCGGCTAGGCGATGGAAGTGTACAATGCAGCAAAAGAGTGTGGAGCATTCACGGCCTAGAGTGATAGACCGAGGCCAAAGTAGCTGTATGTGAATGAAAGGATGCCGATGAGTCATCGTGTCTGTTGGTGAATTATACTTTGGCTCCAGCCTAGCTCTGATGATGTGCTTGCATAATCAAACATCTAATCCTTCATGGAAAGATGATCTCGGGATAGAACAGGTTCATGCAAGTCTTGAGGAAAGACAAAGTACTGGGCGCTGTATCCACCTGGGATACGTTTTGTAGAGTATTTGATCAACTTGCTCCAAAAGATGCATACCAGTCCAAACACAACAATCGAGTTTTTCTTCTTCACAAACAAATACATATCTACTTGATCAATCCTTCTTCTCCAATTTCCCCTCCGGCTTCCTGACAACGAACATCTGAAACGGGGTGAAAATCCCCGTTCTCCCGCCATCCCTCGCGCCCCAAGCACACTGCACACACGTCCCCATGGCCTCTACAGCGGTATCGGAACAAAGCCCCAGTCGATTCATAAGCTTGAGGATATACGTCTGAACCGTCACGACCCCGGTCTTCATCTCGAATATTTTGATGTAGTCGACCCAAGAGACGTGGGTTGCGTATGTGAGGTCGCCGGCCATCGGGTACCTGCATCCCGTTGGTCAGATTTTTTTTTTCGAATATGTGGGTGACAAGTACGAGGAGAAAGAGACGACGGGAAGAAGAAGAAGAAGAAGAAGAAGAAGAAGAAGAAGAAGAAGAAGAAGAAGAAGAAGAAGAA
>JAGQEM010000353.1:0-14442 GCA_019202945.1 Corynespora olivacea
AACCAACAGAGCTGTCCTTTGATAAAGCCCAGGCTTACTATTCTATCCCCAAACACTTCTATTGAAGATATTAAGGCTAGTTCAGATCAAGGATCTCAACACGATTAGAGGGCGTAGAGGAAGCCGCGGGAATATATATGGCTGTAATCTAGGTGCTAGGAAGTTAGATAGCTTTTTCTATTACCGAAATGACCTTTCTTTGCATAATCATTAGTGGCGGTAGTCTAAAATGGCTAGTTTTGGGCAGCTCTTTACTCTTGCCTTTATATAGTCTCTCTAGTCTTGCATCATTTCACACCTCTCTCTGGAATACGATCTTTGATCAATTGGTAGTTGCTTGTTTTGTGTGATTATCACAGAACGACACTGTAAAATGGACGCAAGCTTGAAGGTTATGAGCCCTGGGCCTTTGAAAACTGTGACTTGCTGGCGCGACCTTGTAACACTACTGCATGATTCAACAATCTTTGACATCATCAAGTCCTTGGGTTACTTGATCCTTCATTTCTACACTTTAATAAAAAAAGATTTACGATACCCCCCAACCCCTATTGGATACCAGAAGAAAAGACAAAGGTGCTCCCATTTTGCCATCTGTATGATTTAACTATGCTCACTCAAGTCCCTTGTGCCACCATGGTACCTCATACTCCTCTTTTCGATAGTTATTTCCCCTGCCAGATGTCTTTGAATGCATACTTCCCTTATTACTATCGTAATTGGGCCCCATAACCCACCTCTCCAACTCAACCTCGAGGTTGTAAAATTGCCCCAGGATAACATGAAAATCCCTAAGATCCGGTAATAGCAATTTGACGGCCTTTGTAGCGCCGACATATGCATCGTACATGGGACGAGTTACCCGTTCGGCGCGTTCTGCCCATAGACATGTCTCTGCATCGCAACCGGTGTCGATAGTGAGGAGTAGCTTCGACACTTGGAAATTGTCGCGGATGAAGGAGAGAAGAGCGGTCCAGTCTGTTTCATGCTCGTACCACTTGGCAGTCTGCAGTTTGTGAAAGCGGAAAGAGATGCGGCGGAACAATTTTAGAGTACTCGGTTGAAATTGTCCGAAGAGATCCAGAAAGTTGGAAAAGTCGCCTTCGAAACTGAAAATATTGTCTGCGTAAAGTACTCCTGCAGCGTCTGCGTTCATTTCCTTGTTTACGAACAACAGGTCCAAAGGAAGCACTCTGCATTTGCAAGAGGTTGACTGGGCCGCATATATGAGAGGACAGGAGCAGTCAATCTTTGTGAAAGTGCAGTTGCCACAGCACCCCATTCGGATCACGGGCATATGCCCCTGACCACGTTGAACCAATCTCTTGTTTTCGATATGGAGGCCTGTATCATAACCGCCAAGGTCAGTGTACCGGAGTATTTGAAGGCGAAGTTCCCGGGACAAGCTTAAGAAAGGAAAATGCGATTCATGTGTATCGGTATCCTGTCGGTTGGCGGTCGCGTTTGTCGAAGCAGAACGGGCGAGGGAACGAAGTGCAACATTGCGTTCTCTCCCAAGTCGAATCGTGCATTCCCGAAGCCGAGGCAAAGTATTGAATGGTTCGAGGACCTGTTCAGCGGTTACAGGATCTTCGACATCGCAGATGAATGCAAGTTCAAGGCGTCCAGGGACAATATTCGACGCAAGAGCGCGACAAACCCCCGCCCACGCGCGAACCATATTTTCAGACTCAACATCCCTACTTCGAAGCACGGCATCGCTGATAGCCATAGGCGTACGACAGACTAGACAAAAACTGCGAGCGAAATTCGCTTGACTATGACCATATCGACAAGGCCAGCAATTCAACCGAACCAGCAAATATCGCAGCTCACCTATAGCGTTGCCTGAAAGGATGCTGAAAACGTCAAGGTCTTCGGGTTGGTGTGCCCGAATGACAAATTTGTTTTCACCATAGAGGATCGGGAGGACCTCTTTGTAAACGGCTTTGCTAACAAGTAGCAGTTGCTTTGGAAACTCCGGGCAGGTACATTCTGGGTATCCTCTGGTACGAGAATATAAGCACCCCCGACGCAGCAGAATATACTGGCATTCTGGATATATCCCCCGCGCGCCAATGAGGCCAGTTGGTACATACGGCTCAGAGGGTGGCGGATATCGGACAACGGTGACTGGGCAGGGTCGTGTCAAGCCTGCAAGCCGGTAAATTCTTGCTCTGATGTGTTGGGGAAGGGCGAGGAGATATGTTGGTGTAGCCATGATTTGCGAGAGGAAAAGGGGGCCTGCAAAGTGTTATGAAGGAAAGAAGCGGTGCTGCCTCAAGCTTAGTAGTGTATTGTAATCGTTTGCCAAGCCTGAGGGGCAATAAAGCATTGAATAACGTGATGTTAATTAAGTCAATGGAGATGAGAATGAGCTGAGCTAAAGAGCTGCATTCTGTGGTGAAAATTGCGGCAGGACTTATGGTAGCCTACCCTCGGGCGAGTACCGTGTACGTGCGCGTGATGCCCCGATTCGCGTGATGCCCTAGTTTTACTAGGGAAAATTAGAAACATCTAGGATTTTAAAGTAGTATTGGGATTTCAAAGTAGTATTAGGATTTTAAAGTAGTATCAGTAGTACTACTTTGAAATCCTAGATGTTTCTAATTTTCCCTAGTAAAACTAGGGCATCACGCGAATCGAGGCATCACGCGCACGTACACGGTAATCCCCTTTCAGTAAAAGTTCCATCACGTGAGCGTGTTCAATTCTCTCAGCTAATTATAGACCTGCGATTAAGAGAAGGTACTGGGTGGAAGTAATAAAATATTATTATTATCTTACGTATTTACTACATTGTTTGAACACTGAGGGTAAATGCTAGGGTAATGAATCGTACTTACTGCGCCGTGGTTGACAACAAAACAGAAGTAAATCTAGCTAAATCGTAATAGGCTATTGATACAAGTCAAATCCTTGTATATGCCGTCAGCGTTGAAAATGCGTAGTACACCTCCATTTGGTCACAGGCACGTTCTAGTCATGGACAACGACAACTTCGACTAGATACCTGGACTAGTTGCGCAAGCGGGAGATTAATATGGCGCTTATGAATAATCCGGAGACAAATCCTCCGTCTACGCCTTCATGTGAGACAATAACCAACAACCATTTTTGGCATTCTAGTAAGGGAGTGAGTTCTCAGCAAGAACTGCCCCCAAACCTTCTAGTATATGAGTATCTCAAATGCATCTTCGAAAGAGATCCATGAAGCAGTCATTTCAAACTTATTCATTCTTTCTACCTTTCCATCACTCTTTTGTCCCGTCAAACGAATACTTCCTTTGACGTATTGCTATTCAACTTCGAAAACATTTCTCGGCTTTCTCGATAAAACTAAACATTGTCGCCGTTTAAATATGCGCATCGGAACCATTCTCTCCATCTTTTCGGGGATATCTTCCATTCTTGCCGCACCGACCCTTGTCGAATTCTATGAAAGTGTCGACAAGAGCTACGCTTAGGGAAAGGCCTCCAAAGATGTAGAAAAGCCAACTGCCTAAACGCACGCAGAGTACGTCAAAAAAGCCTATGAAGAGATGGTAGATGAAACAAACGATAAGGGCATAGGCGGTAACCGAGTCCCGAGCACGATGTCGGTTGCGTTTTAGGAGAAAGATGGCTCAACGAAAGGGACGCTCATCTTCCATTACAGCTTCAAGGCAAGTCAGATTGAAATTAACACGAAAACTTTGATAACCGAACTGACAAATAGTCAAGATGGGCAATACCGGGCTAAATAACCAAGATACGGTTCAATATATTAACGACTGCAACATCGGAACCCATCGCTACAAGGGCATGTGCGCCGAAATCGCAAACATCGTCTATGCGAACCAACTCGCAGCCAGTAGGGAAATTGTTCACAACTGCAAAGTCACCTGGAGTATATACGGGATAATCGACGAAAAGGGGGGCACAGACTATATGCGGCCTTGCTCTGAAAAGGACGGTAACATAGGCTGCGAAACGTACATCGACCGATTAGCACGACAGGGCGGTGGCGGCGGGAGTTGCATTCTCAAACGCGACCCGGAACCGGCACCAGCCAAGACGAAGAAGCAAACAACCAACGCGAAACCATCTCAGACCAGTTCTCCCAATCTCCCGAAAAGCGGAAAGCCTTCTCAGTCTTCTGGGAAGTCTCAATCCAGTGCAATCCCAACCACAGGCAAGCCCTCCGGTCCATCCAGGACTCTGAGCATGACCACTGCTGTCAAGCCTTCGCTATCTTCCCCAAATTCCCCTTCAGGCTCGTCTACCTCCCTCAGCGCTTGTGCCCTTCCGGATTCCAACCCCAAAAGGCCTAAATAGGGCGACAAGCTTCCCAGTGTGAAGCCATCAGCCAAGGCACAAAGAGAAAGACCTTCCTCCGCTGAAGGTAAGCGCTACTACGGCGAAATCTGGACTTTCTGCTACCGCCACCCGTACTTAGAAGCGTCCTAGCTTGACATGGCGGTGGGAGATGCATTTTGGAAGTAAAGGGAGACAGTGAATCAGGTGCCATGTTTGGTTTTTATTCGAAACGGCTGCCAGTTGAGAATTTCACTTGTATCTAATAGTATTTGTAGACTATTTTTAATAAGCTTTGAGGTCTTACATAGAGTTACAAGTTGATCGAATTTCTGTTGTTACCTCGCTACGTCTCCTAGCGAACCATGACCCCGCAAGGGTGCTCCGGCCTCGGCTGTGGCGACCTCGGGATAGCTAATGTCAATTCCTGGGATGTTATTCCGCATCGCATATATATGTATGTAATGCGAAAAAGCTAACCAGGGAGCTCTTCCATTCATCACCACTACGATTCTGATTCCCTTCCCCTTCTCTGCTGTTGAAGAACAACGTCGACAATGGCCGACGAAAGCGCGAAGCCGGGAGCGCCGACCGCACAGGCTGCCGACAAAGCGTCTGATCACGTCACGGAGAAAGACGTTGTTGTACCGTATAATGCGCTCTCCACGCTCAAGCAAATTGATCGCTTGATATTGCGATTGAACAAGTACGAACTTGTCTTTCTAACGGGGCAGAACTGCTAACACGTTATTCGCAGACTCCTTTCCACCCCCGGCGGCCTGTCAGCATCGCTCTCCACACTGAACTACGTGCTCTACATCCTCACCTACCTCCAACCGAAGATACTCTCGTCTGCCCACCTCGCCTCAAAGCTCCTGTCGCCGTCTTCCAAGCCGCTAATCAAAACGCTCGTAAACGATCCCGCAGCTGTACCGGCCGTCGCCGCGCTCGCTGGCCTCCTATCGAAATGCCGCACCACACTACGATTGTTCGGCACATTCCCTCTATACGCGTGGCTGAGGACATTATTGGCGCAAGGCCCAAAGCCAGGAAGTGATGCAGTGCTGCACAGGATAGCGACGCTACAAGCGAGCAGTTACCTCGTATACCAGACCTTGGAGAATGTCTGCTTGTTGGCAGACTGTGGGGCGGTCCCTTCATCCTTCATTGCGAGGATAAACAGAGGAGATGGCACGACTACACGGGTATATTTGATTGCGTACCGTGCTTGGCTGGGTGGCATATTGTGTGATTTCCTGCGACTGACACGGGAAGCACAGCTTGAGAGTCGTCGTCGTGAAGCGCGCAGGAAATTGAAGGAAGATGGGCATGAGGTCGCGTACGACCAAGACGAGGAGGATGCCAGGGCAGATCAAAAGTGGTGGACTGATCTGATGATCGCCTGTGCATGGTTCCCAATGGCGCTCCACTTCAGCAACGCTCCTAGAGGATTACCGGGTTGGAATTTGGGGTTGATGGGTATATGCGGGCTGGTTGCTGGAGGGCAGCGATTTAAGGGGCTGTGGCAGGCAACCGCTTAGGAACTGTGCAGCGAAGAGAAGCAAGAACAATGACAACACCTCCAGCACTCACGAGACCGACAAGGTGAGGGAAAGGCAGGTGTATTGTAGAACAACGCACATACAAGCTTCGAGACGGAAGCATTATACGTCTTGGTACACATAATGAAATGGCAATTTACACGCCTTTGATAATTCGACCTCTTCCCAGGTTAATATTCACTTCTTCCCTTTTCCTATGTGCTGTTCAACCAATCGGGCTCTCTTAGTGTCCCATAGTCTCGAGCGTTTGTTTTCTCTCGCGTTTTACTTCCACTCATCCCCTCGCCAGAAGGCAGAAACAAAAGTTCTCAGAGCATTACATTGATCTGGTTTCCTAGGCCTTTAAGCACGCCCTTCGACACGAGTTCATCATGGTGTTCCTGCTTTGGCATTGAGGCAGACAGTGGAGTTCCACAAGGGTGTGTGTACAACGCTGACGGGAGGTTCCAATCGAAGGAAGTACATGTGGAGGTCAAACGTTGTGCTGAATGCTGGGGATATGGAGTCATGTGTTATGTAAGTAACGAGGAGGCACGCTTATTCACGAGTGGATTATTGAGAACGTCTGCATCGAAAAGAACGGAAATGGGGTTTGATATTGGATTGATAAATATGATTGTACCGAACATGCATCTTAGGAAAAACTCATAGAAACGCACAATAATTGGGCGGGAATATGATGCAATGTATATTGTATATATTTGGATGATCAAACTCAACAATATGTCAGAGGACAACAGCTGGACACATTCTCGCCTTGTAGTCTCACCAACTTCGCATGTGCTGCTCAATTTCTATTGCAACTTGAATGAATCATCCCTACCCCCTTGTCAAGTCAGTACCATGGTCCCATAATGCACAATGGTAAGGAGAGAGAAGGCTACAAGTATTGGGGATATATTCGTCATCTATAGGGAGCAGCGTATATCTTCATGCATCTACTCTATGCCGTATATACCGCTTCCATCGTGTCTGCATCTCAATCGGTCCTATGTAATCCAGGAGTCTAGATTGGAACCCAGTTCAAGCAAGTTCGAGCTCGATCAATGAGTCCAGACTGTACGGATGGCTCCAAATCCCCACGATTTTGAGACCTGCGCCTTCGTAGAGCTTCTTATGATCCGCTTCCGTTCGATGACGAGCGCCGAGACTGGCCATAAGCTCCCAATCGAGTGCAGCTACGCGGTATTAGCGGCAATTTTGACAAGTTGGGAAATCAATCTGTAATCTTACTTTGCTGCCATTTCGCGCCCTGGTTCGGTACCACATAGTCGTTTACCAGGATCTTGGAGTAGCCTTTTTTCATGGCGGGGACGATCGACTTGAGGATCTGCGTATTGACTTCGTCGCCCCAGTCTTGAATGATAGAGTGAAGGAAGTATGCGCGAGCACCTGTTGCGCTATGATCAGCACAGGTTGGACTGCGAAATTCCGTTGCGAAAATACCTTTTACCGGCTGCTCCGTCAAAAAGTCATGCGTCTGTTTTACAACGCTACTATCGACCTGGGCAATCTCTGCAATCTCAGCCCGCTCCTGTAGCACGAGCTTCCCCGAGATCTCGTTACCAAATGCCTGCCTCAGGCCCTCAATATCGTGGCCAGACCCACCTCCAACGTCAACCAAGAACGTATCAGCGTCGGTCTCCGCACCACTTATCAGTCGCTCTTTGACCGGGTAGTATTCTTCCACAAACCAGCGCGGCCTTCCATGGCTCCACATACTCATCATGCTCGCAAATCGCTTTCCCTCGACCGGCGCCGACTTCTGAAAGTGCTCGAACATGTGTGCGCCTTTGCAATCAAAAGTATGCTGGTACGGGCCATCGACACCTGAGGTGGGCGACTTAAAGCCATGCTCTTTGAAATAAGCGGGGGTCGCCTGGTGCACGTTCTGGATGAAGTCAGCCAGGAAGAGAATGCTATCTTCGTAGGCCTCGTCAGAAAAGGCGCTCGAGGAAGCCGTAGGTGCAAAGATGCCGGCTCCAGTCTCGCGGACTGTACCCATCGCAGCGAGGTGACGAAGCATGCGTCCTTCGTGATATCAGCATTGACTTCTGCAGGTGACATTCATGACCCTGATGACATTCGATGGCCATACCGATGAGTTCAGGGTCTGCCTGGCCAGCGCACTTGGAGCCGATCTCTGCCGTCGTCGCACCCGCCTCGCCCACATCTTTCAGCGCATGGAACAGCTTCAAGTCAACTGAAAGACGGATGACAGCCAAGTGCGTCGGTTGGGCCCAGAAAAGCCGCAGCAATGTTTCCGACGGATTCGCAAGGTCTGCTACGAGCTTCGAGCAAACATCCAACAACCCCTCTCTCGCGCCCTGTTTGCCATTTTTGAGCCCATCGCTGAGCTCCGAGAGGTTGTCGAGGAGGGCAAGCGTCGTCTTGGATAGCGGTTCTGCGGCCATCTGTGCTGTCTATCTGAGGAAGTATCCGTAATTGCTGGGTGCTTTCACAAGAGGAGCTGGTGACATGCCTTGCGTTCACCCTACATATGTTTGGTTTCCCGCCTCTGCATATCATGTGTTCACCCCGCACGCCATCGCCCGGGCAATCATCCGCCACGAATTGCTGTGCTGTGCCGCTGTACGCCACTGTACGCCGCTGTGCCGCTGTACCACTGGTGCCCCTGGCGCCCCTGTCGTAGCGCGGCTCGCGGAAAAGGGCGCTGTTCCGCTGCGGCAAATAGCGCATTTGCCCAACCACAATCAGTGTGAGCCGAAAGCCACCCGCGTACCAACGAAGGATCTTGCCAGGACGGTCGGCAGGGCCGAATGATTCGGCCTTGGACCGCCCCGATTTGCGAATGCGAGCCATACGGCGCTATGGCCTGTATCCTTGGATCCTTTTTCCCCCCGCCGCGCACACCCGCGCGCTTTCGCCCTCCTACAACGACAACAACACTTCAGATTGAAGAATACAGGCTTAGCCTGGGCATACCATGGAACGCCGCGAAGAGTATAACGAAGGCGCCACTGCGGCGTCACCATCAGCCTCACAAATACAAGAACCTGCAACAAATAATCCTCCAGGTTCATCTAGCCACAAAGCGGGGCTGCCTAGTGACACGGCCTTGTCACCAAACATAAAGGCAGAAGCAGACAAACATGTGCAGCCAGTGGATTCAGGTGTCGATGCGGGTCCCTCTACCAATTTTGACCAGGAAAACCATGGCGATCACATTATCGAGGTACATGGAGACGACGACTCGTCGTTCAGTGATGAAGGGTAACCAACCATGGCCTCACCCCAACGCAACAGTCTATACTCACCTCGTGCAGCTTCGATGAATCCGACGCCTCTTCATTCTTGTCTTCGATTTTGTCCGAAGTTAGACGGGGTGTTGAGGTCGAAGGTCGGATCTACCCGTCGTATGGGAAACACGAGTATGGCATGCCAATGGACGAGAAAGAGCTTGACCGCAACGACCTCCAACACCACAAATATACCCTCCTTCTCGGCGATCAACTCTACATTGCGCCTATTCCCGACGCCCGACTTAGCGACTCAAGCGCCCGGGTGCTAGACCTGGGAACTGGCACTGGCATCTGGGCCATAGACATGGCTGACAAGTTCCCCAGTGCAGAAATAATTGGAGTCGACATCGCACCAACCCAACCATCCTTTGTTCCACCAAACTGCATTTTCGAGATCGATGACGTGGAGGAAGACTGGCCGTACCGACCCGCACATTTCGATTTCGTCCATGGTCGCGACTTGATGACTGCAGTACGGGATTGGCCACGGTTGATTTCCCAAGCATACACACATCTTAAACCAGGCGGGTGGATACAACTCGCTTCCACAATCCCAGAGGTCAACTCTGACGACAACACCATCCCGCCCAACAGTGGCTACAAGGAAGCCAGTCGGCTGTACTTCGAGATGGCGGAGAAGATGGGCGCGCCGCTCGATGCGCCGCGGAGCTGGGGCGAACAGATGCGCAATTCCGGCTTCCAAAATGTGCAGGATGTGATTTACAAGCTCCCGATGGGATCATGGCCGCGGTCGAAGAGGTTAAGGACGGTTGGGAAATTGGAACTGTTGATGATATCAGACGGCGGCTTTGAGGCGTACATGCTCAGAGGGTATACACAAATACTCAAGGGGAGACCGGAGGACCTACAAATCATACTCGCGCTGGCGCGGAGCGAAGTGAAGAATCCGAACGTACATACTAACGTACAATTCCATGTCACGTATGGACAGAAACCGGAATAGCAAAGATGAGTAGATGATTAAGGTTTGGTCCAAACTACCGGCATGTTTGTATTTTCTTGCGAATGGAGCGTCCACATCGCTACAGCATTTATTATAGATTGTTAGTAACCTATAAATGAACCTTTAAAACTGGAGAGCCATTAATGGTCTGATAAGATGTGTCAAATGTCTGTCAAAGGTCTCTCAAGGGTCTATTCCACCGGGATTCGAGTTCTAAGATTAGTTATTAGGACACCTATCCCATTTAATGGTTGTCTACTCTAGTCTAGCATTTCGTTTGTATAGCAAACACCGCAATACACATATAATGAAGGTATGCTTCATAAATTGGATGAAGGTAATGTATAACCTGAATATGCTGTATAGCCCCGTATCAAAAGTCCACTTAAAGTTGCCCTCGCATACCTTTCCCTACCTGTAAGAGCCTTTGGTTATGCAGTATACCACCTTACTAATGATAATAACAGGACTATCGTCTCAGATATCTTTCCGCATCTGCTCAACTGGCTCACTATCCTCGACTCATAGCACACCCATTATTCGATGGACGTCTCAAAGCGCAAAGCCCGCCTATTCTATTCTTGCACAAAGAACTCGAGCATAAACATGTAGGAGCTCCCACAGCAAGCATGACAGCAGGGACGCTCGGCAATGTGTAACATTTTAGTAGCAACATTACATTGTATATACACGTCGGGACCAGCTTAACGGAGGCCTTTTCGCCTTTTTGTATGGTACACTGGAGTATTTCTTTGTATGCTGTTGTTGATTGTTTTTATATTTGCACACGACATATTGTTAGAACTAGGTGGCGAATATTGTATTGTGCTCGCACGTGAAGATTGTACGTTTGGTTTGAGGGTTTGAGTATATATGCCTGCACATACACCCCACTTATCATACATCACACCCCACAACCACGCACCATAACCGCACACCCGACTACATACACACTTCATCAACGCACCTAAATAACTAGACACCTACAACCATCACACTACGACATGTCCTCTCCGGATTCAGCACCCAAGATAACCTTCGCCGAGAGGATGATGGCAAAGATGGGCCATGTTAAAGGTGAAGGCCTTGGACCCACTGGTAGCGGAATTGCGGCTCCAATTGAAGCGGCTGGCACTACTAACCGCCGTGGTATCGGTCACTCAAGTGGCCTCGTTCCCGCTTCCGCCTTCGAGACGCCTGCGCTCATCTCTGCTCGTGCAAACGACGAGGTCATCACGTCTAAGTACGTCGTGATCTACGAGGACGGTCTCGATTCTTGCGTCGAGGCGGCTTCTCTTGCAAATCTCTTCAGTGCCTGCTCCGGACTCAAAGATATATGGATGTGCGGAAATGCGTACGTCGAATTTGAGACCGAGGAGGATGCCGAGGATGCCGTGTCCAGTCTTAATGGCCATCATTATGGATGGGCCTGCTCGCGAAAAGTCACCTTGGCTCTCATCGAAGCTTCAAAGCTCCCGGAGCCTAACGATAAGGTCAAAGGTCCACGCCTCTCAGTCTTCCGTCGCGAGGCTAAAGAGAACGCCGCAACCGTCAAGTCGCGCACTGTCCTTGTGACGAACTTGCCAAATCACGAGCGGCGTTACCTGAAAGATATGATTGCGGACTTCGACGATGATTTTGGGGGCTACACATCTGTTGTCATCTTGAACTTCGGCTCTGCGCTCGTTCAGTTCCAGTTCGAGGACGAAGCAAATCACTTCATCAGCGAATACAACGGTACCTACATCAAGACGCGTACCCTGTACGCGAAGCATATCCCCGACGCCGAGATCGAAGAATACATCGGAGATGAGAAGCGCGACAAGGCAAATCGTACAAACAAGTCGGCATCCGCCCTCTTCCTCTCTAACCTGCGGCGAGATGCTTCACAGAAAGATGTTCGAGATATATTCCTCCAATACGAGGTCAACGATATCAATATAATCCGGCCGAAATATGGAAAGACGTCTGGCTCGGCGATTGTTTTTCTGGCTTCGGATGATGCCCAGTACATCCTGGCTGAGAACCCGAACGGCTTCTTTCATAAAGGCCGTAAGTACTGGGCAAAGCCATTCGAGGTTGGGAAGAACAAAAAGAACACGGGCTGTTCACAGCCTACTGCCGCCACTCTCGCTCAGGACCCAAACACCTCTGTCAACGACTTTGCGACGCAGATGGCTCAACTGACTATCACCCCTGCGGCGGCGCCTGCTATCATTTCTCGTCCACGTGCCGGTCCTCGTCCGAAAACCTACGATGTTGTAGTTCTCAACGTGAGCTACATCGCCGAACAGAAGGATATCCGCTTTCTTTTCGAAGACTTCACGATCTCTGGTATCAGCATGCCGAAAAGGGGTATTGCCTTCGTTCGTCTTCCCAGCATTGAGGAGCAACAGCGCGCCATTTGTGAACTGAATGGGCTTTCAATCCTTGGTCGAAAGGTCGCGGTCGAGGCTCCAAGGCCTAAGAAGTAAGCGGATAACAGACACAGCATGATCCAGATCTTTATTCAATACAGTGTAGTTCAGAATTCACATAACACCTGTACCATTTTGCATTTTGAAATTGACTATATAAACCCTCCTTCCCAATAAATTACGTGGTTGAGTATGATTTAAACCCCAGTACAATTCAACCCTGAAAGGAATTTGAGTAGTATTCATACTAACGTCCATCCATGCGTGCCGAAAAATACCATCGGTACCTTGACTTTAACCACCTCAAACTCTGCCTACATGTTTGTATATGCTATGCCTTAGCATAGATTGTAAATAGTAGCTCCTATTGAACATCTAGGCATCCTCGTATTTAAAAATTACACGCCCCCCATCGCCTCTGCGCCCACTTTGTGTAGAGGCTTATTTTATGGCAAAATGGACTCTTCTCACCACAACACTACTATATAGCTTATACTACTCTAAACGTACCTAGAAGGATACTTTTTGAGCGTTCAAACCTTACTGTAACATTGGGAAGTCGCCATCAGCCTTGCATCTTCCGTGACGCGCAGGTTTACACAGGGCTAGTACCTTCGCCGGTACTTTGTCACGTGCCTCACGGCTTAGTCACCCATACGTTTGCCTGCACTGCCTGTTCGGCGCCTGGAGCATAGATCCTCCGGGCCACACACACGTAGATAGTGACTCTCTCAATAGCTCGAATACTAAACGGTTTTTCATGAGTTAGATGGCTCTCCGTCATATACTTCGAATCGGAACAGAATGGCCCCGTACGTCTTCAAGACGACTACGTAACTTAACGTCGAGAATCCCTGCATAGCGAGAATACTTAGACTGATCAACACTTCATAGCCTCAACTGCCCTTGTCTAGCTCCAGGAACAGAATTTCTCAAATTGTCAGCCTTTGCTTTGTATTTTCATTGATTAAACGGGTAAGAAAACAGGGAGGCAGCTGTCTCATCGATTCTTTCTTTCATAGCGCGGATAGCCGGTGAGGCTACTGCACCCTGCCACATCACGAGCATTAGGCTTTCTCCAGATTTCAATTCGGCAGTAGATAGAGATATTTTCTAATAATCGTCGAAGATAACTTGGAATTCAGGTGATGTTGTTGTCTTCGTGCACTTCGACATCGGGGTGAGTTTGTCGCTCTCTTTAATTGGTGCCATTTAGGGAGAGTACTAGCCAGGTTCTTGCACTAGTTCCAACAGGAGTGCATCGATTCGATTGGTAGCTGCTTGTTCTGTGTGACTGCGAATATGGGCACATGAACAATCCGTAATAGCAAATACAAACTTGAATATGTGTAAATGATTTTTTTCTTCTCCTCGTACTATCAATACATGTGACCTTCAGCTCATCGATAGGCTGTGAAGAGGCCCCACTCACAATTCAGTCGAGAATTTTCTCGTGTCAGATTTTTCTTCCTCCATATACTATATTGCTAACTTGTTTGTAATGTTAAGCTCAAGTTTCCACTAAGAGCGTTTACCAACGTCTATTTTGACCAATTGCACTATTTCTTTAGCGTCGATCATAGCCGTCCAGATCGCATTTTCATACCTTAAAAGACTGAGCACATCCCTGGCAAGCACGCCAGGACACGAATAAGCTAGCGGGAAAAAGTGGGTGCCGTACCCGCCTCCTTCACTTCACGAAAACTGGTTGCTGTACCCGGTGACCATACATATAAATGTGCATGCACTCTCGTATTATGCTATATTTCTGTTGGCATCTTGCGTCCTCTTTTCTTGTGTTGGCGTGATAATTGAGCGTCTACTGGAGACATGTTGGCTGTGTTCGTACCGGCGAGTCTCATTGATGAGTGTGAATGTGTCACGGCCCAGGGCCTCTTTGATTGGTTCGGTTCGGTGTTCGGGCCCGGAGGAACTAGCCT
>JAGQEM010000355.1:0-13476 GCA_019202945.1 Corynespora olivacea
TCATACAGACATATAGCGTGGATTTCCGTTTCAGGAAACTGTAAACTAGAGACAGTTAAAAACACTAACTTTTAGATAGTTAGTAAGGAGAAAACAGAGTTTCCCTTACACTCAGCGGTACTCAAGCATAATACTGGCAGATTAGTACTCAGGGGGGTGACCACTGGGGAATCCCTGCTGTTGTATATTTTTGCCATTTTTTGCTCATTTTCTAGAGGTCGATGGTCTTCTGTTAGGTGGCGAACTGAAAAGGAAAGGCCAGATTCATAAATATATGGATAGCGTAGGGTTCAGGTGCTACGAGTACTACATCTAAGACTGGATATTTCTTTTACCGAATTGGCCTGCATCGTGGAATGGTTCACTACACCCAAAATGCAAACGACACGTGTATAACTGCACGTCGACCGATGCCCTCAATATTCGCGTATACCAGTCCAATTATAATGAAAGGGTTGTAGAAGATTAAGATTCCAGGTACGAAAGGACGATTTTCCGTCACGATGCCATGCAGGGCGTTCGGTTCGGCTCGCTACCACCTGGCCGTATGATGTGAGCGTCTAAATTTCACCCCTACACATCTGCATCGCATCGTACACCTAACCTCTTTCGCTCATATACGCTCCGTAACACTCCAATCTTATAGCCTGGTCATCCGTCTACAATTGCGCATCTGCATGCACTAGTCCTCGTGGCGGCAAAATCCCCTGCGGGAGCACCCACTAGTCTCTTCTAGAAGCCACTGCCGAATATCTGTCGCAACGGAAGTTTTCATTTGCTCCTCGACAGCGTGCGCGAATGAGATGGATGAACCACTGGTGCGAACAGGGGAAATGATGGAAGGGCCTCGGTTGGCGACCGCCACCCACAGATGAAGACGTGAACGCCTGATATCGAGTCAGACGTCCAAGACATTTTTAATATGAGAGGTCGACAAGATGAAGAAGCCGGTTTTTTGGAAAGGCTATTTGTATGCCTAGAACATGAGTTCACAGCTATGTCGGAGGGGTAGTGTGGTCTTGTACCACCGCTACTTTAGATGGGGCTGCCCGGGGGTTACCTACCCCGGTCCGCATACTTCACTTCGCCGATAGGGCTTGGAGCAGCGTACTCTAGTCCCGACCTGCCGGCTGCCATGCGGATGCAGCCTTCGGAGTCCGGCCAAATGGCGCTCAAAGCTTATAACCATTATGTTGAAACTGCATACTTCTTATTGAGTGCTGACCTTTGCTCTTGACCGATCTTCAGAGTTCATCCTGTGCTTGTTTTCATTGATCTTACTAAGAGCAGTCATCGCATCATGCTGAACGATCTCAATCTAGTCAGGCGGGACCCTGACCCATACCTCTCCTTCGTCGATACTTCGCTACTTAGTGTAGCTATAAGCCTTCCAATCTTCGCAACTACCGCCGTGATATTACGATTTCTAGCGAGGAGATGGAAAGTGAATAAATCTTCCTCTGGTGACGACTGGACGATTTTGATCGCCTTGGTGAGTTCAATGTCGATTTTCGGCTGAAGGGCTTCACTGATATTACTTGCTGCAGGTCTTCTGTTGGGGGCACTCGATCAATACCTTGGTTGCTGCGGGGCTAGGTGGGATCAGCAGAATCACCGTCACACCTCTCGAGCACGCACAAATAGCTTTAAGGGCATGGCTCCCAGTCTGGAAGTGGAAATGTACCTGATACTAACAGCAGCACAGACACTATGGATTTCTAACTTCCTCTTGATCACTGCGCTGTACACTGTCAAGGTCTCGATCGTTCTCTTCTACTGGCACATCTTTTACATCAGCGACACGTTTCGAAAAGCTTGCATTGGCATGATTGGCATATTATCATGCTGGTGGGTGGCCAACATCGTTGTATGTACTGGTCAGAAATTACTTCAAAATACAGTCCCCTGACATGTTCTAGTGCGTGTTTGTCATCGGAGATCCGATCGATTCTTCATGGAAGAATGCTGCTCGCGCGAAACACCGCTTTGACTTCAATTCTTGGTTCCTGTGGTATTGCGGCCTCTCCGTTTTCTTCGACATCGCAATCTTGTGCTTTCCTCTTCCCCTCATCAGGACGTTGAAGGTCAGCACAAGGCGAAAGGTCTCCATCATGGGCATCTTCTGGCTCGGAGGCTTCGTCTGCATCTCAGCTATCATCCGCTTCGTTCTCTTCTATAAGTCTATTCACGGTCTGACCGATCTTGGCAAGAACCAATATAGCTCCATCACGAACGCTTTTATCTGGTCGGAAATCGAGCCGAATACATCGGTCATTGCGGCTTGTTTACCGACCTATGGTCCGTTCTTCAAGGAGAATAGAATCATGCCCCGGTTCATTCACTCCGTCAAGTCAGCCTTTGGGATGTCAAGCGCTTCGGAGCGCAACACGGATGCGTCAACGCATAGCAAGGCTTTTACTGGCTATCTGGAACTCGAGAAGACGACGAGCACAAAGAAGAACACTGGCGACATTGTGATGGAGCGAACGACGACAGTCTCGGTCGCGCCGAAAGGTGATATCGAACGAGGCGAACAATCGCACGCCTAGGAAGCTTTTTGATGGACGGTAATTCCTCCGAAGTAGAAGTCTTTATCCTTTTACTTCAAGGTATAATTATAAGCATGAGTACACATTCCATCCCCTTCCAATCCCTCAAGACGAACGCGCACCTCCAATCAATTCTCCTCAACTTCCCGGCTGTTAGCAATGCCTCGCTGGACGCGTTACTCAGCTGTTAATTAAACTTAAAATTGAAGATCGTAAGAGATATCGCCTGCCACTACTGCAGGAGCATGGCCCGTAAGCAGTTTAGCGTTATCGCGTCGGTGGTTTCCGACTACAATATCTTCCGAGATCGCCCCTAACAGCGGATGTCACAAACATCACGACAAAACAGCCCTCGAAACTTCCCGAACTCTCCTTAGGCTTTCTATCCTGCACGTCAAAGGCGCCCCGACATAAACCCGAAACAGTACAAGGCTCCACTCGACAAGTCTTTTGGCGACCATGAAGTTCAGGACCGCCATCTCCACGCTCCTAGCATTTACCGCAACAACGGTGCAAGGCGTTCCGGTATATTTCCTCCCCATCTGTCCTCATGCATTCTCATCTGCATTCTGACAACCTTCAACATAGTTCTCATCGAAGGTACACAAAAAGACCGCTCTAGTTTTAATCGACATTCAGAACGATTTCATCACCGGCTCGCTCAACAACGCTCGCGCCCCAGCTATCCTTCCCAAGGTGTACAAACTGCTCGACGACCATGAATGGCCTTTCATCGTAGCATCGCAGGATTGGCATCCCAAAGGTCATGTGTCATTCGCCTCCGCTCATACCGGAAAGCAGCTCGGCGACTATGTTAATGTCACGTTCCTCGATAGCCCGCTGAAGCAGGAAACGCAGGGTTTGTACTCTGATCATTGTGTTCCTGGAACATGGGGCGCTGAGATCGAAGATGGCGTTCAGACGCGTCTGCATTCCCTTGAGGGTTACCGTACAACGGTAAACTACATCAAGAAGGCTCAAGATCATTCCGTGGATTCTTACTCCGCGTTTGCCGATAACCAGTACCATCGGTTCACGACGCTCAACTCAGAGTTGTCACTTCATGGTGTCGAGACTATTGTTGTGACTGGCTTAATCACAAACGCGTGCGTGCGAGGAACGAGCATTGATGGAATCAAGTTGGGCTATGAAGTTATTCTTATCGAGGACGCGACGGAGACTTTGTCTGCAGAAATCAAGGCGGAAACTATCAAGGAGCTGAAGGAATGGGGTACGTGACGTATTCCAGGCTCCTACAGTACGCACTGACTTTTATTCTAGGTGTTCAGGTGCTGAATTTGACGGATTGGGAGACTGCTAATCCCACCGGGCTGAAGACAGCATCCCAGAAGGAGCTCTGAGCTTTCCTATCTCGAGATCTTGGGAGCGGCTTCTGTATTTTCATTGCCATGTAAAACGCGTCAATTGTTCGATGACATTAAGATGCCTGATTCGGTAACGATCTTCGTGAAGTCCTGGCCCCCAATCCTTCACGAATACGAATAGCGCCATGACTCAACATGAGAAAAGTATCCATCCTCCCATTCTCATCCCTCGGTCGCTTCAATTGTATCAAGGACCCGATCTTTCATCATCTTACAAGCGATTCATTCATCCGTTCTCTCTACCAGTTATGCGCATACCTCTAGAAATTCTACGACTTATCCTAGTTTGGGCTGAACACGATCTATCGCTGAAGGACTTCTTCGCCCTTCGACTCGCCAATAGTTCGTATCTCCATGCCAATTACCATCACATATCTCGAAAAACCCCGACTAATATTGATCTTAGGACTGTTTGAGAACGAAGTGATACGCATCGCCTTCGAAAATCAGCGAGTTTACAAGATCCTTCGCACTGTGTCAAACTCATTCCACCATTTCCCTCCAAAGCTCAAGCGCAGATACTTGCAGTTTCGGCTAGATCAGCATGGGCGAGGGCACCCATCAATCTTTTCCGTATTGTTCTTTCGCTGCGTAGACCTCGAGTTCAAGAAGCGTGGCGATATTGCTGAACGAGAGGAAATATCTCGGCAGATGTTCAATGGAATCACTCTCGACTTCTTCACCAAAACATACCACGAAAACCAGTGGATCTTCTTCATCCAAGGCTCCGGTATAAAGTTCTGGCTCTCACAGTACGAAAGGCTTTTCCCGAATCCGTATCCAGACTTCAACGTGTCCTTGATGCTATATGTACTTCTTCGGATTGGAGAGCTTAGAATTATGAGCATTCATCACAAGGTTCACTCTCTTCTCACACGGCCTATAGCTCCTCAATATACAATCGCCGTGGCCAACGATGTATTGACTTTTGCAAGCTTGTCGCACCACACTTTCGCCTTCCGTTCCGTATATGCCATCATGGGATCAGACGCAAGACATCTTCCTTTGACACCATATGTTGAAAAAGCGATTCTAGCCGAAGATCATGAAGCCACCTGGTTAACTGTTACAGATGTTCTTCTGAAATACTTGGTAGATGATCGGATTATGGGGATTGAACAAGGCAACCTCACTATCAAGAAAATTGCCATCGCCATTAAGATCACGCTCGAGGAAGGGGACAGGGAAGTTTCTGCAATCTTGATCAATTGGTTGCAGAGAAGCAAAGTTCAGCAAGATCTCGACTGTATCGCCAAGATCATCTTCGCCGACCCTCAGCGACTTGCACATCAACATTGGCCCGCAATGAACCCACACTGGCGAGACCTTGTAAGAGAAGCAGCCGACGAGACAATAGCGGCACTCGCTCTATGTCAAGAAGGTGGTCTCCGTGGTCTCGAACCTCTCCAGCCACAACCCTCGGAACAGCCCTCAAATTATATCTTGTTCCTCAAGAAATTATGGCGCAAATGTTCTGGTTAAATTCGTGCTATAAGACGCTCCTCGCTTCGATACCCCGCTATTGTAAACCCCAATATCTCCTTCACTCGACCTTCCCTTTTCGGCCCCGCCAAGTCGCTTCTCCGCCCCTCCGTCGTTCTGCGCCATAGCACGTCAACGAACATCACAACAACGAGCAACGACCTTCCCGCCAAGATACGCCTCAAGAGAACGATTAGATGAAACGGCCATCCAGCGTGCAAGATTTTTATATCGGCTCCTTCGTTTGTACATCTCCCGCCGTCATGCAGAAGGCTTAGCACACCTGTACCTGAGGCACCTGCCGGATACAGCACTGCACGATAGCGTCTTTGGGAGTCGCAAACGCAGGTGCCTTGGACGATGGTATAAGTTGTGCCCAGTATAAAAGGCAGGCGAGATTCCCGAATTCACGTATTCCAATTTCAAGCACCACGACAATGAAATCCCTTCTCATTCTTACTTCCCTCACGGTCGCCCTAGCTGCTGCCACCAGCCCTCGGGCAGCTAAGGTTGATTATACCGGCTTTAGAGCTCTGCGTGTCACGCTTCCCAAGGCGAACAACAAAGCGATCCTGAACATCGAAGCCGAAATTGAGAAACTCGCTGCTCATGTCCTCACTCCGGGTCAGGCTTCTCATCTCGATATCGTCGTTGCACCTGACCGAGTCGATGCTGTCACCGCTCTAGTCTCCGAGACGACTGTTCTCACAGAAGATGTCGGCGCAATCCTCGCGGAGGAAGGCGAACTCGTCCCATCGGAAGGTGACGTTAGCGTTCAAGCCGTACCCGCTGAGAGCTGGTTCACTGCATACCACGCCTACGCCGACCATTTGACGTTCCTCAGTGACCTACAGGCTGGATACACGGGCCAATCCGAGATCATCACGACGGGAACTTCGGTGCAGGGGCGCACATTGACAGGAATTCATATTTGGGGTACGGGAGGAAAGGGCTCGAAGCCTGCGATTCTAATCCACGGCACTGTGCATGCGCGCGAATGGATCACTACCCTGACGACCGAGTACTTTGCGTGGCAACTACTCACAAAGTATGCGTCCGATGCTTCGATTAAGGCGTTTGTGGACAAGTATGATTTTTACATCATTCCAATCGTAAACCCTGACGGTATGTCACTGTTCCTACCCCTCAATCACTCTGACAACTGACACTGGAATAGGTTTCGCATACACGCAGTCCAATGACCGTCTTTGGCGCAAAAATCGCCAAACTGTCAGTGGCAACACTTGCGTCGGCCGCGACATCAACCGCAACTGGCCCTTCAAATGGGAGTTGACGAACGGCGCCTCGACGAACCCTTGCTCGGAAACATACAAGGGTCAAGCCGCCGGTGATTCACCCGAAAACTTGGGTCTTCGTACGCATGTCAACCAGTTAAGGGATGCAAATGGTATCAAGCTTTATCTCGATATCCACTCCTACGGACAGTACATCCTTTGGCGTAAGCATATCCCCCCTCAACAACTGCAGTTTCAACCGATACTAACGACAGTTTAGCGTTTGGATACAGCTGCAGTGCCGTCGTTGACACTGATGCAGCATACCGCTCCGTTGGTACCAAGGTCGCTGCAGCCATCAAGGCCGTTTCCGGTACTTCATACACTATTGGTCCTTCTTGCTCGACTTTGTACGCCACTACTGGTGCGTCGGTAGACCACATTGATCAGATTGGCAACGCGAGCTATGCGTACACGTGGGAGCTGAGGGACACTGGAACAAACGGCTTCACGCTTCCCGCCAGCCAGATCCAACCCACTGTTAGGGAGACGTGGGCTGGGCTTGTCAGCGCTTTGACGAATGTTTGAAGCGGGATGGAAGTGCATATGAAGCGAAGGAATCCATGATGCTCTCTGATGAAGTAACCAGCAATGCATAAAGTCAATCCTTGAATGCACACACTTTTAAGAAATTTCCAAAGAAGACTTCCAGTTAAAACTTTCCAACGGAATGTTCTCTATTAGCCTGACAAAAATACAGGCATCGCAGGAGTCTCGTTACTCATAGCCTTAGATTGCCCACTGTACGTTCGGTACCTACTAATTACACGCGTGTGGATCGAGTTTTGTCGACGTGCCAGCCGCCTACACTCTGAAATATGTGAACCGTAATCTTGGACATCTTGGGACGTGGTGGAATAAGGAACTTCGCGTAATAATCTAACTGTACAGCTCAAAATGTAGACGGAATGTGTAACCGTGCACCATCTGCTTTGCACCAATTGGATTGAATCCCAGCCCTATAGGGGGACATGGGTTGCAGGGGAGTTATACTGTGTAAATCGCAGTGGAGTTATAAACTGCAGGAGAGTTGTAAATCCCAGGCGAGTTAGGGGACTCCGGAAAACTCCCGATCTAAACCGGTAATAGTAATGTGTGGCCGCAAGGCGGCGCTCGGCAGAGCAGCTAAGAGTTGTGATTGGCAGGGGTTACGCCTCCATGCATGCATCTGAGTGTCGGACGGCTGCTGTGATTCAACCCATACCAACCTTTTTGAATATTTGTCACGGCCCAGGGCCTCTTTGATTGGTTCGGTTCGGTGTTCGGGCCCGGAGGAACTAGCCTCCGGGCCGCACCCACAGATAGTTCGGCTACACGGTAGATAGCCTCCTAATACAATAACACTTTTTCTCTGTTCACCAAATGGGCCTTCTTTGTAGCCCGTTATAGTTATGAGCCTGGTACACGCTTGGTACTACTGTTAACCTACTACTACCATGATTACGATCGTTGCGCCGTCGCGCGATCGCCGGGTAAGCCCTCACGCGGAGGCGGCCACCTATTTGACAGAGCCTAACTCAACTAATTAAGAAGCTTAGCAGCCATAATGGCTCCCCCTACTTCTAAGGTTACTAGTAAGGTAACTATTATCCTGTTAAAGCTAACTAATTAGCAAGGCTAGATATTTATGTGAAAATAATTAGTAAAGAGTGACGGTATTTAGAAATATATTAACCTAGATACTAATAATAAGGATTGACTAAGGCCACCCGTCCCTATAGAACCTTAAGCAAGGGACTTTAGAGCTTACCCTCTAGTAGTAGATATACATATTAGCTTTCTCAACCTCACAGGTACTGAAAGGAGCGCCTTTCAGTAGATGTATAATTACTACCTTAACTCTATTACTAAATATAAGAGTAAGCTCAAGTCAATTAGTAAATTTATAAATAAAATTATTAAGATAATAAACTAATAATACTACTACCTAATTAAGGATTATAAGAATGCGTATAAGATACTTATCATCCTCAAGAAGTACCTTACTATAACTATTAAGGATTACAAATATAATATTACTACTAAGTATACTAAGCTTAGGACACTACCTATAGTAAAGAGTAAACTTAAGTAGTAGATAGCCAATTAGATCTATATTATTACAAATAGTAAGAAACTAAAGATACCTAAAGTAGATAGTACTTATTTATAGGAGGACTTTCTTAACACGTGTTGCTCAATTAACTCAGAGTACACCTCAGTCTACCTACGGGAGATCTGGCGTAACGACGACAACGATAACAATAACGCTAAAGTACTACAAGTTAAGGACTACGTTAGTGAGTTTACTAAACTAATCTACTATTAAATAAAGTACTAACTAACGCCCTCTTTATTAAGTAATGCTATGACTACAGCGTCGCCCGCCCTAACGCGGGCCTTACTGTTACTAGAAGTCACAAAACTAAAGTCTAGAGATTATAATAATAGGCCTTATATCTATAGTCTTACCTATTACTACTTTAAGTATTACTACCTCAACAAGGACGTACGTCCTACCGGCTAGAAGGAGAATAAAGATGTCTAATAGAAAGTTAACACTGTACTTAAGGATCCGTGTAAGTATACTAACGTAAAGCACGCCCTAACTTACTAGAAATCAACTTAGTTAAGCTAGTTACATAACAACGGTGACGGCGATCACAACTTAGTATAATTAGTCTAGGTTAATGACAGTATACTACTGTCAGAGTACTACTTATATATAGTTACTCTTAATAAGCTAATTAAGAAGCCAGCTAAGTCAGTATATATTATAACTATTAATAAGTAAGACCACACTACAGATAAATCAACTACTATTACGGCCGCCACAGCCACGGCCGCGTCTATCACAATTAAACCAGCGTCTACTATAGAGACTGACCTCACAGTTATAGCCTCACTAAGTAATAACGCCCCGTAGAGCTTATTAATTAACTAGGTAATCCTTAATCCTAGTTCAAACACTCACGTTATAAACAATAATAAATAGTCTGGCTAGAAACCTGAGTCAGACAATCCTAATGGCTAAACTATCTCTACCAGCAGTACTACAGCAACGATCAATGCCTGGGGCACTTTTGAGGTCCTGGCTAAGTTGCCTACTAGACTTATTCTACTAAAGCTGATATACGTTGCCTATATAAAAGGCTTTCTTACCTTGATCCTAGGTCTTACTCAGTACTGCTTATAGTAGATCTACTTTGACTCTAGTTATAACCTACTCTACCTAAAGGACCCTAGTAATACGTTTATTACGTTAGAGTTTACTGGAGGCTACTAGATTGTTGACGCTGATAAGTCGCGTTGCCTGCTATACGAGGACTACGCTTTAAAGTCCTTTACTACTAAATATAAGAAACCCTTATATACGCTAAAGCCAACTTAATTAGTTAATCACTACATAGCCTATCTAATCTAGGCACACCTATTGAAGAAGGCTATTAATTAGCTAGAGTAATATATTAATAGAGTCTACCTAACTAACAGTGATCCTATCAACACCTGTAATACGTGTCTATAGTCGAAGTTGACCTAGATTATCTTATAACGCCCCTTAGCTAATCAAGCTACGCGTCCTTTCTACGGACTATTAATCAATATTATCTATATTATTAAGATATTAGATACTTACTAGAACGGTAATAAATACGCCTTTCACGTAGTAGATGAGTATACTAAATAGTATAAGGTATCTATATCTCTAACAAAGGCTAAGGCACCTCTTATCCGTTAGCTCAAGGGCCTCATCCGTAAGGTATAATAACAATTCCAGTATAACATATATATTATAAAGCTAGACAGTGAGAGCGGCTTTAGCCGTAAGCTTGACAAGATTACTACTAAGATAGGCCTTCAAGTTAAGCACTCACTACCTTTAATAAAGGAGCTAGTTAGTACTATTAAGTAGGCTAATAGCGTCCTTAACTAGCGAGCGTAATCACTACAAATCCACGCTTAACTTCTAAAGTCACTATTAAACAAGATATTTCTCACAGCCGCGTATACGCTTAATTATACACTGACTAAAGTCTTATAGTAGAAGACCCTATATAAGATAGTATAGCAGCGTATACCTCTTATTACTTATATAAAACTAATTAGCTATAGGGCCTACGCCCTCAACTATAAGCTCAAGGCTACTGACAAGACTAAATTATGAGCCTTAATTAGCTACCTAGTTAGCTATCACGGTACTAATATCTTTCGTATCTAGTTACCCACGCAGAATGATGTCTACGTTATACGAGACACTGTGTTTAACCTAGAGTTATTCTACTCTAATAATAACAACTACGTAACCAAATAAGAGATTACTAAGATTATTAAGGTTGTATAAATCCTAACTTATAATTAGTTTAGTATTACGACTGAGGATCTGCTAACGAGCTACTAAATCCTCTACTAGAGCATTACTAACCACTATACACCTAACGATGACCCACTGACTAGTAAGGAGAATATAGATTTAGGTGACACTGGTAGATAATTATTATCCTAGCTCAGGGGTGGCCTGTCTGACTAATATAAACTATAGTTAATCATTGAAAAGGACAACCTACCCTTAATACTACTTAAGGGCTACCGTCCCTATAGGCAACGCGCGCCTCATGATATACATAGCAACATAAGCCTAAGTAATATCATTAAAGGTAGTCATACTTACTGTCTGACTTAGTAAGCTGCTGATGCCTTTGTAGTAGTGACCTTTACTATGTACCTTAGTATACTAAATACGTCTATATACCTTGAGGTATTTATAACTACTCTATTACTACTAGTTACTATACTACATGTCCATATCTTGGACTTGCTACTACCGCCAAAGAACATGAAGCGTCTATATAACCACCTATATAGTAAACAGTTTATATAGGCTATCCTCTAAGAGTAGTACTCATTACTCAGCAAGGGCTGTTTCAAGAAAACTAACCTTATAAAGGACTTAGTAGATAGTAAGGTCCTTCCTCTCATATAAGTATTAATGTATAAGCTGAATGAGGATAACTACCTGTCCTCTTTCAAGGCATAATTAGTTATACGCGGCGACCTACAACGTAATCCTGTCAACGACACGTACGCTGTAACACTCGCTATCTAAACGTTTCATGCCCTCATTACTATTATAAACTATTTTAATCTTGAGCTACTGTAGTACGACGTACTGACTGCCTTTCTCAACGCAAAACTCAACCGTAAGCTCTACACGCCAACGCCTGAAGTTATTAGTAATTATGACTTTGAGCGTGACTACCTCTTATGAGTCGTACACGCTCTATACGGACTACGCGAGTCACTAGCGCTATAGGTTACTAAGTTTAAGTCAAAGCTTGTAACTCTAGGCCTATTGCTGTCGCCCAGCTTTCCTGGCCTCTATACTAATAGTTGGCTTATCCTCTTCGTCTACGTTAATGACATTGTCATAGCCTTCCATTGTATGAATAAGGTGTTGTATCACTGCTTTAAATAGCAACTAATTACCCTGTATAACCTCAAGCCTATAGGCCCCCTTAAATAGTTTCTAGGGATCTGCGTCGTCCGCGACCGCGATGACCTTAAGGCTTGGTTAATCCAGGACATATACATTAAGAAGGTTTGTACTCGCTTTAAGATAATAATTACAGGACGTAAACCTGAGATCCTATTAGCTAATAACTAGCTATTACCTTTAGATAAGCCTACGGATGCCAACTATACCAAGCTCTACTAATAACTTGTTAGCAGCCTAGCCTATATCACTGTCTAGGGTAGACCTGATATCGCCTGTGCGTATGTTATTCTGGCCTGCTACTTTATTAACCCGGGACAACTCCATGTTAGTAAAGTTAAATAGGTTTAGTAGTACTTACTACACACAAAGAATCTTATATTACAGGCGTTAGGTAAGCGACCCAGCGTAACTGAGTTTATTACTGTCGCGACTCTAATAGCTCTAGATCCTGTTTTCTTTAGAGCCTCTAACACCTCCTACGCTGATGAACTAGAGACTTGACGATTGTCTCAAGGCTACCTATTTTAGTTTAGAGGTATGACTATTGACTAGAAGGCTACTATATAGCGTACTATTACAAAGTTAATAACTAAGTCAGAGTTACTCACTCTATCACTCACTGGCTCACAAATGTAAGAGTAGGTGAGGTTTTTCAAGGAGTTGTCACTTAAGCTCTATATAACTCCAATGATTTAGTATAATAACTAGTAAACTATCAGCCTTGTTACGAAGGAAACCAACTAGCTTCAGACAAAGGTCCAATATATTAATATATACCACCTCTAGTTACGCCAAGAGGTGCTTACTAATCGGATTACGGTAAAGTAGACGCCTACTAACTATATACCAGCTGATAGTCTTACCAAGTCGCTGTAACGCCAGCCTTTCAAGAAGTTCGTGAGCCAGCTTAACCTGGTAGACATTATAAACTAGATCTAGGGCCTATAGCCTATATAAATCAAGGATCCTGACGTCTAGTACCCTAATTAGTATTAATCCAGAGTTATAGCTACTGCGGCTGTGGCCCTCTTATTGACTTGATTCTGTTTACTAATTAGATGACTAACGTCCTAATTTCTCTACTTTCTCCTCTTAGTGTACTACAACACCAAAGAGTCTATTCACGATTGCCTAATCAGGCCTCCTCAGCGCTGGCTGGGGGGTGTGTCACGGCCCAGGGCCTCTTTGATTGGTTCGGTTCGGTGTTCGGGCCCGGAGGAACTAGCCTCCGGGCCGCACCCACAGATAGTTCGGCTACACGGTAGATAGCCTCCTAATACAACAATACTTTT
>JAGQEM010000356.1:0-13378 GCA_019202945.1 Corynespora olivacea
GTTATCCGTACTATCTGTAATGACACGCAGGATAATTCTGCTTCAAGTATTATATTCTTTATAGGCAAGAACAATAAAGTAATGTCCTAAACTCAGCCTGATACATGTACATGGGCATTTCATGCAATAGAATGAAGTGACCGCTCACCAACTCTCAAAGTAATCTATATATTGCTCATTCAATATTCCACTGCAAAAGGAAAATCGAGGAGAGGCACACAACGTGTCTGGTCTCTCGTAACTAACCTCGGATGAATCTTATATCTGAAAAATCAAAGTGCTTTGACATCAATCCCATCTCCTGAATCAATGTAACCGCCAACAACGTCTAAGCTACTCTTTTGTGAAAAAACAACCTTGGGATATAACGAGATGATAAGAGTCTATCCTTTGAGCGTAGAACTACACACTGTATCTACGTTAGATAGGGTATACATAGTATACATTAGGTCTATTTCCCAATATTTCGCTACCGCAAGCGGCCAGCCTCGCTATAGACGCAAACACCAACCATTTGTTCCCAGCTTTCATCCTTATTGAAACTAAAGACATACCACAGATTGCTTTAAGTACAAATTCACAAATTAGTCGCCACAAAAAGGCCAGACAACGAAACGACTTCAAAACGTATCATTTGCACTCTCGTGGCCACCGAAATAAGCACACAAAAGGACCTACTCACGACGGAGCACCTTGATCCCACACACAACCATGGAAATCCCATCACAAACTCTCCATCCTTTTGATCGACATATACATATATATATATGCAATCCTTCAAGTTCACGTCAGTACAAGTCCTCCCCCAGACCCAAACTTCAACCTCGCATAACACACACACCAACGATACAACAACAAGCGTGCATGGAACCCAAATCACACAAAAGGCTCACCTATGCCATCCCCTCCCTCCCTCTCGCCAGCACTTCCCAACCCATCAAGCCAGTCGTCCTCGTCATCCAAACATGTACACCGACGCTCAACCGTTTCAACAACACAAATCCCGCGACAAACAAGTACGCCACCGAAGCGGCACCGCCTGAGGATCCCCCGCCAGGCAACGATCGGAAGCCAGGACAATATCCAATCGTTCCTCAGGAAAAGATCGACCGGCTCCTTCGTAGCTTCTCATGACAACTGCCGTTCTTCTCGAAGCGGGAAGCATGGTGCGACGAGATTAGGTTATGGCACGCGTGTACACGTTTGTCTGGGGGAAGGAGAATAGGAAAAAAAGACGTGCCGTGCCGTGCCGTGTCCACCGGTATCTGACATTCTCTCGCTCCTCGTGGGGGAGGGGGTGCGACATGGTGAAAGACATTGCACGCGTGGTAACATATGTGATAGCATCGCAAGCAAGAGATGAGAAGATCCCAGATCAGATTATTCCACTCGTAAATTACAAAGATGTTTGTGTCGTATCATAAAGACCCCAAAAGGGCTCCCGCCCAAAGTGCCAGCCCTCCATTGTTCTAGCTTTGCCGGACGAGACAACTCCAACACTTGGATGTTATCCCGCCTACCAACAGAATACCGCTCCTAACCTCTAATGAACTCCTCGCTGGCGAAAGAACAGCATCCGCGACCATTGTGACCATGACCCGAGACCAGCAAGGACCTAAAGTATATAGTCTTGGATCTGACCGCGCAGCGGTAAAGAAAGTGCGGGTATCATTCGTCCGTAGTATGCATGCTCCGTGCAATGATTAATATATGTGAAATGGTTTCGAACGAGCGTGAAAACGAAAAAAGACCGATATATGGCCGCAGGCGAAGAGAGTGGAACACCGGGGCTCAATAGGCGCTCAGTCTTCGTCCGTGGCATTCATCTTGCCCATCTCCAGCTCAACCTGTTCCGTCTTGATGCGCGCCCCATCAGCGTCTCTCCTCCCACCAATCATGATCCAGATGCTGAGCCCACACAGTGCCCACGCAATGATCAAGAACGGAATCATCACTCCGCGGCTTGCAGACTCGATCATGCACTGCTTGCTGTAGTCTTCCCAGACCATATCAGCGCCCGCTACGGTCTTGAGTTCGCAGGACCAGGTCTCAAGGTCAAAGGTACCGCGGCCGTAGCGCATGCCATCTGCAGATGAAGGACGCTCTGCTTTGAAGTTGATGTAGCGTTCGCTGAAGTGAGAAGTGGATTTGTGGGTTACGTAGATGGAGACAAGGGCGAGGAGTATGAGGACGCTGTTGCTGAAATGGAGGAACATGAGGTTACGGCGGAAAGCATATGCTTGCGTCTGTTCCCATTGTTAATGCCGTGTATTTGATCCCAGGGGCATGAGCAATTACCTTCTTGCCCTCTTTCCAGTCCATGGCGACGAAGAGCATGTGACCAATCCCGACAAAGATGGAAATAGCGCCAGCCACAAGCGCGAGTTTTGCAGGCGCCGTATATAACATCTTCGGGAGCGCTGCCATGAGAATAATCTGTTCCTCGCCATGGAATTCGAAGCCGGTGTCTCGGTTGTCCTCGATGAAATTGATCGTCATGGCCTTGAGAATGATGACGACGGTCGCGAAAGTGACGAGCAGAATGAGAAGGGCGGTGTGAAGAGCACGTGCTGTTTTGTACGTTCGTTGGAATGAGACTGGCTGGTTGAAGACGGGGCGTGGTTTCGATTTCATGGAGAGTCTGGCCAGCAGGGCAGGCACCTTGAATCCTGGCTTCTTCATTTCCATCTTCACTTCTCGACTCGTCCAACTCTTCCCCGGAACGATGTTTGCAGATGTTTCTGGTAGACGGTGATAGATAGAAGAGGGACGGTATGCAAAATTAAACGTATTAGGGTTGAAGGCGAGTCGAATCCACTCATGTAAATAGAACTGCGGCGGGGATGCCACCAAAAAGGAACGACTGAAGCTGAAGCACTATGAATGCGACAAGAGGACACACGTCAGCTAGATATTAGAGTTAGCGGATCAGGGGACAATAGCGTTCAGCGTGCGTGGGTAAGGCGCAGAGGCTAGCACTCTCCAACAGCTTGTGCGGTGAAAGAGCTTGACAGGAGCCGAATTGCCAGTTTGTGGCTCGGCTCTCAATGCTATGCAGCTGGTATAGGGCTATTCTGACCCATCGGGGAGATTGCTTTAACATCGTACCCCTTGTTCCGCCTCTTTCGATGCTAAAATAATGCGCGTCCTGTGCGGTGAGGACGGGAGTGGTTGGGATGTCGGGCGAGACGAATGGCGTCACAGGTTCGTGACGTGCACAGACCCTTTGCTGGCCAGATTGAGAACTCTCAGGTACCGCTAGGTGAGGTGCAGCTAAGGTTCGAGACGAGCTGTTAAGCTTGTTCCGACGTCGTCGATTGGCATGATATCAAGTTGTCTTATGACCCACGCGCTGCAACTGACTCAAGACGTACCTGGATGAAGATTCCAATCACGTGCATACCCCCACGATGTTTCACGTCTGCCAGATCTGACACCGCATCAAGAAAGGGGTACACAAGATAGGCGCAAGGCATGAAGTACCTTTCTCGGCTGTTCGGTAGCGAGCGATCGGAGACCTTTCTGAACAAACCTCTGGATCCACGTGCAGCTTTCCGAGGCATCACCTCACATCCCCACAAGCGGCGGCAAGGCTGAGCAGTTGTACCAGGCACCGTTGATGTCTACCAGAGGGAGTTCAGACGAGGGATATTCATGCCATAAGAGAGGCCGAGTATGAGGCTCAAGCAGAAGGCCCAAACAAGAGGTACGACAGCACGGCGGGTGAATGAGACGGACGGGAAGTCGACCGTGCCGGTTCTCCATGTGCGTGTACAGTGAATGGACTTGGGACTTTGGCTATAGGAGACGGAGATATGGGAATTTGCCCATGAATACCGGCCGTCGGATGAGGATGGAGCTGTCACTGGAAGTCTCCGACCGTGCTTGATACATGGCATGAGGGTAGTCCTGGCAGCTAATCGGCGCTGCCCTGTTTAGTACCATGTGGGGTAGATGGTCATTTTTGTGCGACAGTTGGGCTCGCTCCCGTGCGGACACTGGTCTGACAAGGGCGATGGTTCAGCCTTGTGAGGTCGTTTGGAAGGTTTCATCTCTTTCTAGTGAACGCGCTCTTGCCTCGGCTGGTATGACTACTGACATTTCGGATCCGATGCGATAGGTACTCGAACTCGGAGTCACGATAAGGTGGATGGCTACTAGCAAAATGTGAGATTGGGTGATGATGGTGATGGTGGTGACGGTGGTGACGGTGGTGGTGGTGATGGTCGTCTACGGTGACATCAGCGAGAGATGCGCTTCGGAAGGCGCTAAGGACACGCGCTCCTACCACCGCTCGCGTCACCTCTCAGCGTTCGTGGTATCTGGCCGGGAACCAAAACCTCCGCCCAAACAAACAAACCACCCCCGAACTCGTCCACACCGCCCAAGAAAGTTGAAATGGCCGGCCCGCATCCGCAGGAAGTCGATCTCGCCTTTGCTGGCAACCATGAATTGCGCAAGCGGGTGCACGCTACCATCGGTCAGTCCAAGTCAAGGGTAGTCCCCCCTATTGATTGCGACCGGACAACTGACGTTTGCCAGATCAGAACCCCACACAGAGCACCCTCTTCCGCGACATCTCGACGTACATCCTGAATCAGACGTCGCAAAACGCCCCCGAACCAGCGTCGAAGAAGAGAAAATTGGAAGGCAGCAACGGGGCACAGGATAGGGGTGCGGCGGCAGCGTTGGCCAGCACGGCCGTCAAGGCGTGGCGATCACATCCCAGCGTCAGCTTCTCGATTCCGCAGAGGAAGAAGTTTACCCTCGAGCTGGTAGACAACAAGAAAGACGGCGGCATACGGGCGATGGGCGCTGATGGCAGCGTTGAGTTTGGCATACCGTGGCGAGACGTGGACCAGGTCTTCTGCCTGCCTGTGCCCGAGAAGGCGAAGCGTCAGCACAACTTCATCGTGCTGCCTGTACACGGCGATGGCGTCAGCCCCGTGCCCGACCACCTCAAGACATCCCCCCCAGAGCCCATCGTGTGGACCTTCGAAGAGGCGACTGGCAAAAATATAGTGGAAGGCGAAGACCCCGGCCCGGCACCGATGGCCGAGGCGATCCATCATTGTCTCATACAGGCTGGGACGGGCAAGGCTGTCATCTTCCCCGACCCCGACGAGTTCCAGAGCGCAATACCGCAGAGTCATCGCAAGGGCGAGAAGGCGTTTCATGTGAAGGCGCACAGGGGCAGCAAAGAGGGCAAGTTTGGGCATCGTCATAGCAAAGGTTGACATGTGCTAACAATTCCATAGGCTACCTCTTCTTCACCTCCGTCGGCATAGTCTACGGCTTCAAAAAGCCCCTGGCCTTCTTCGACTTCGCATCCGTAAACTCCATATCCTACACTGCCGTCCTCCGGAACACCTTCAACATGGTCATCACAACCCAGACAGGAGAGATCGAGTTCGGCATGCTTGATCAAGATGACTACACTGGAATCAACGAATATGTGCAGAAGCACGGCCTGCAAGATGCAAGTCTGGCTGCAGCAAGACGAGCGAAGAAATTCGATGTCAACCCATCTGCTGAGGGAACCACCGCCACAAATGGCGCTGCTACGGGCGATGGCTTGTCAGAGCTCCAAAAGGCCGAACAGGAGTTGCAGGACCTGGAAGACGAGGAAGAAGATGACTACGATCCTGAAGCCGAGGGAGAAGATAGTGACGGTACCGGCTTGGACAGTGAGGATGAAGACGGCGAGGAATACGACGAGGGCGAAGAGTACGATGAAGGTGAAGATGAAGGTGAAGATGAAGAAATGGGTGATCAAGACGAATAATCCATACTCGCAGAGCGCTCTTGTCTGCATGTTTATGAATATACTGGAGGCGGATGTTGATTTTTAGATGATCTCGTCTAACCATACCCTTGGTCTTCACTTCCATCCCGTTCCGTCGTGCCATGGTCCAAGTCTCCAGATTCGCCAAGCCTTCTATATAACCCGCCATCACGCGCCTGCAGGCCAATCTATCAACCTGCGCATCTTGCCATGTCTGAATGAACACCTCGCATCTTCTCTATCCCTTTACCATCCCACTCCGCTTCTCTCTCCCCTCTTCTTCTCCCCACTCTCTCTTCGTCACGTCTCCGCATACTCCCAAGCGCTTCCCCTGAAACCCTTCCATCCCAATGCCCTAGCCGGCTAAACTCAACTACACGCATCCATCGCCACCAGAACCCCGGATTCCGGTACCTCAGGCCGGAACTTTCTCTATGCGAGTGTGATCGTGATGCGGCCAAAATCACCCGTCGCTTCCTGGTATTTGCTACGTGTGCTGGCGCTTATCTCAGTTGCGCTATGCATCGTCGTTGTGTATTTGGCAACGTGGGGGGGCGGGACTGCGAGTCTGTTGGGGGCGCATTTTCCGGGGCGTCTTGGGGCGTGGGGTGGTGGTGGTGAGGCAAAGGGAATGGAGGTGGTGGGCGAGGTGAATCATGGCGAGGAAGGGGGAGACAGTGAGGCGCATCCGATCGAGCGACTCATAGGAACTGCGCAAAAGCACTTTGACGCTGTGCTCAAAGAAGAAAGCACGAATCGTAGCGATGCGGCGAGGAAGTATCGTGCTCGAAGAGGTCGGCATCCACCGCCAGGTTTCGATGCATGGTATGCTTACGCTGCGTCGCACAAGGCAATCGTCGTGGAATCTTTCTTCGATCAAATCTACGACGATCTGGCGCCGCTTTGGGGCATGGATGCGTGGACGCTTCGACGCATCGCCTTCTCTTTTTCGCCGAAGATCTCGATCAGGAAGGGCATTGTAGAGGCGGAGATGAAGGGCTCGTATCCCAGATTGCAAGCGACGATGGAAATGGTGAAGAGCTTGAGTGAGGAGCAAGGTGTACAGTTACCGGATCTCGATATTCCGGTGAATGTCAACGAGGAGGTTGCCATGCTGGTGCCGTGGGAGAAAGTAGATACAGCACTGCAGTTTACCAGGCCGATGATGGTGTCGCCGGAAGAAGTGGTCAGCAACGTTTCTTCCGTCGGCGATGAAGAGTTGGAGATTCCAAGCTTGAACTTCGATCCCGAATGGCTGGATGGGAGACTCCGCCATACATCTGCGAAATGGTTCGGTCCTCGACCGCTCTGGTCGCTTGTCAGACCCGCGTGTCCGCCCGGCTCGTCTGCACGACAGCAGCCGCTCATGCAGGATATATGGCATACAGAGGGACATACGAAAGCGGAACATGAGGCGAGTGCGTTGCTTCCCCTGGAGCTACCAGGGTTGACAGTGGACGGATATGTGAGTAACTGGACGACTGCCGTAGATGTTTGCAGGAGGCCCGAATTGCAGGGTTTACATGGCGCATTCGTCGCGCCGGCGAGTATGAGCGTGACACAGAAATTATTTCCGCTCTTCTCTGCCACAAAGATGGGAATGAGTAACGAAATACTGATCCCTAATCCCGTGGACTGGAACGCTTCCTTGTCTCTCAAACCTTCCAACTCGACACCATGGCCTGAGAAGGAAGTCAGTTTTTACTGGCGTGGACCAGCAACCGGAGGGAAACCAACTCCAAAGAGTTGGCAGCGCTTCCATCGCCACCGCTTCGTCGCCATGTTAAATGCTACACATGTCGAGATTGCCGAAGGGCTGCTGCACGCTGGGAACGAAAGCACAGTTGGTCTGGGATATGGTAGAAATTTTCGGCTGTTGCCGGGGAACGCGTATAGTCTAAAGACGCAAGGAGGTGCGAACATGGCCGAGTGGGTGAATAGCTGGGTAGACGTCGGATTTACTGATCTGAATTGCGGTGAATACGCAAAAAACGGAACATGCCCTCATCTAGACGAATACTTCTCAGTCACATCTCCGGAAAACAGATTGAAACGGGACGGAAAATATGCGGCTGTTGTTGATGGTGATGGTGGCAATGAGCATGGTGCGTTTCTCAAGGCACTTCGGCTGGGGCAGTTGACGCTCAAAGCGAGTATCTACCGACAATGGTATGATAGTCGAGTAATAGCATGGATGCACTTTGTACCACTGGACCACACATTCGTCGATATGTACGGTGTGATGGAGTTCTTTCGCGGGACGCAGGTGGAGGAGGGAGCGACGGATTTTGCGCACGCACACGTTCAGTTACCGAAACATGAGCATCATTTCCAGACACCGCATTGGGACAAGGATGATGATAACGATGGTGGAGACGAGAAAATGGAAGAGCCTGACCATGGTCATATCCATGCCAATAGGAGGGGAAGTGAGAGTAGAGAGCGAGCTGGGACTGGAAGTGAGGGCCGCGACGATCTCGCTCAAAAGATTGCCGAAGCAGGGCAAACGTGGGCTGCCAAAGTACTGAGGGAGGAAGACATGATAATTTATCTATACCGAGTTTTACTCGAGTATGGGAGGATTCTGGATGATCGGAGACAGAGACTGGGTTGGGTGGGCGATGCCTTGGAGGCGGATGTGCGTGGAAGGTGAAGCATAGCACGACGTCAAAACGGAAGGAACATCCCTTCCACCTCACCCCAACCTCACATCTCACCGTCAACGGAACCGGAACCGGAGAAACCAACTTAATTTCTGTCTACCTACATTACCACCAACACCTATCTACCTATCGCACAAACGAACCAACATTCGATCTGAGAAGGGGAGTATTTCAGTCTGGCAAACACAACACCACTTCGGCCTCCTCTTCACTGCTTCTGCATCTCTTCAGCCCTCGAATCCTCCGCCCACAATTACAGCAACAATGTTCGGCTTCCTCCTCACGTGTGTCATGCTCATCGCGTTCCCTATAATAGCTGTACAGTACCCGCGTTACCTGGACTCTTCATACAGCGCACATTCATATAAGCGTACATCTTCTGAACACGCGACAGTTGACTCAAACCTCGACGGAGCGGGCGAGAAAGCGGCAGAATCAAGTGCCTCATCCACATCACCAGTACCAGCGATCTCACGACCGGTATCAACAACATCGTCGGGGAACGTTTTGAAGAAGGAAAGAAAGCCGTGGGATCCACCGTTTCCAACGAGTAGTGAGAGGGTGGTGGGGAAACCTTGGCGTATACTTGGGCCGGGTACCGGGAATGATGAGAGAGATGCTGGATGCTTGGACGCACCGATCGAGGACAATGCTGGAGAGATGAAGGCACGCGTGCGACCTACAACACCATTGAACGACCCGACCCTACCCAGATCGCCAAGCCCACTGAATCTCGCAGCTTCAGAGTCACCCATACCATCGCCATCATCCCCACCAAAAGTTGCTACAACCCCAAGACAATCACAGGAGTCGCATGGACCCTCGGCGGTCCAATGGATTGTTCTCGTACTAGTTTTCGTGATTTCTGTCTTTGCGTTTGCAATTCTGGTTGCGCATTGTCTGGCATGGTTCGTGGTGTACAAGACGGAATCCAGGCTTGGAGAAGCGCGAAAAGGGTTGTTGAGGGGTGGGGATATGAGGATGTGTCTTTGCGCGAGAGGCTAAGACAGGACTGGAGAAGAATAGGGAGAAGTAAAGGAGAAGCAAGTCGAATAGACTGAAAACTAAAAAACCACCTGATGATCAATCGCAAAATTGTACTAGGCAGTGCCGAATAGGATGAGACCGTTAACCAACTATACGCCTTGTTACTTCCGAAGGTATCATGCATTGCTCAAAAACAAGAGCCACCAGAACGAATACAAAACAAAATGCCGCCATTCCACACCCAATCAATCGCACCGGCTTTTTTATTTAATCTCTTTGACTGTGCGCTGCCCCTGGACCAACATGGCCCGTCCTCCCCAGCTCGTCAATGTTCGTCCCGATAGGGCTCCGTGTCCTCTGCCTTCCCACATCCGCCGACATTGTCTCCTCAATTCCATCCTTGTGCTCTTTAGACCTCGTATCGCTCTCGCGACTTGCCATCCTAATCGCTTCTTCTGCCACGATGGCAGCGACATTGGGCCGCTCGACTTGCTCCGCACTCGTCGGATCATCTGGCGGATGGAACAAGGCCGCCTCATGGTCATCGAAGTCTTGCCCAGGGTTGACCGTTTGGTATTCAACGGACTTGACGATCCTGTACATGCCCCAAGCCAACAACGTACCCATAAGCGGCCCGAACCAATAGATGTAGTGATACCTCGGAAAAACCCCCGTGACCACGCAAGGCCCGAAGCTTCTCGTAGGGTTCAAACTGCCTCCGGTGAAAAACACACCAACCAGCTCGGCCACGAACAACGATAGACCGATGCCGATGGGTGCAAGGAAGGTGGCTTTGTGTTTCTCCGCCGCGAGCATGAAGATGGTGAAGACGAGGAGGGAAGTCAGGAACATTTCGAGGAACACGCCTTGCGCGGTGGAGATGCCGGAACCGAGGGTTGTGGACACATTGAGGGGGCCGGGGAGGATGGCGGAAACGACGCCTGCAGCGGCCATGCCGGCGAGCATTTGTGAGATGAAGCAGAGGATTGCTCGCATGGGTTTTAGGGCGCCGATCAGGTAGAGACCCAGCGTTACCTGTGTTTTTGTCAACTCGCCATCCAAATCCGTGCCATTCACATCCTCTCGTCGCTCTTCTTCGCCCGCCCCAAGGTAAGCCCCGCGAGATTATCGTACAGGAATTGAAAAAGTGTAGGGAGGATCAACTTACAGCAGGATTAAACAACCCGCCACTAACCCTAAAAAACACCCAAACGTTCACCATCAAACTAAACCCAAACATCAAACTGATATAGAGTAGCACACTCGTATCTGGAGCCTTCGTGATGCTGTTTTGCTGCTGTCCCGAAGACGCTGCATCGCTGTGTATGGCGGCCGTGTTGGCGACTTGTGTTCCGCCGAATGCGAAGAAGAGGAACATAAAAGTGCCTGCAAACTCGGCGGCGGCGGCTACCAACTCGTTGCGCCATCTGGAGGTCAAGGATAGCTTTCTCGTCGAGGTCGTCGAGGTGTTTCGCGGTGCATGATTGTCGTTGGTGTTCTCGTTGGTGTGATCCGAGTTGGAACTGGAGAGGTCCTTTTTGTGAAAGGGAAGGATGGAATGGCCTGGAGCCATAGTCCTTGCAGCAGTCGGAGTAGGAAGCTGACGCCGGTCGATGTACAGGTACAAAATAGGGATAGACAAAGATCTGTTTGCCTCAGTACAGGTACTTACGACCTATAGCCGTCGAATATTCTGCGGGCCTCGATGCGGTGAATGAGACTCGAAGGACGTAAGCAAGAAAAAAGTTGGCAAAAGGTAAAGGAAGAACGGAAAGGAAGGAGGGGGGGGCTTGCACTATGAGAGACGGCTAGAATGCTAGTCAATGGCAATAAACGCCCCGTCGACGACAGTGGCGTTTTCTGAACCGTACAAATCTGAGAACAGCATAAAGAACACGATAATTACAAACACCTCGTATTCCCATCCCAACCCCGCCTCTAGATTCTTAGCTCAGGCCTTTTCAGCACAATCATGACACCATCTCGTCGTCGACAGCACACGCGTAACGTGCCAGCATCAAGTGGATCCACGGCATCCATCAACCCAGGCTGTGGAGAGTGACTAGTCGCAGGACACGAATTGAGATTTAGAGTGGTTGGATGACAGCTTTGATCAAGCTTGTTTGTTATGAAACGGGATGTGAGTGGTGGGTGCTGTGATCCATGGTGCTGGTAAGAGGGTAAAGGATCGGCGCTGGGGTGAGCGACTTAAGGTTGAGATAAGCGAGCGGACATGATGTCATTGGTTGCCATGATTGTGGAGGGGAGGTTTGAGATTATGATCAAAATGTTGCGAATTCCATGATGACGATGGAAATTCGAAACGACGTTCTTTAGATTGCCGTGGGAGAATGAAAAGTGGAAGGTTCAACCCTGCGCGGTAACGCGATGACTGACGCATTCGGAGCACCTTCCGGCAGCGCCTTGTCCGATTTCCAAGTATGTATTGTACATACAAATGATGATCCTTGACAACCGTACGGCATATGCAAAAACCTAATTTCGGAACAAACGCCGGCGGTGTTGGCTTTTCCTCCTGCGGACTGCGCTTCGCTCTCCGCTTCATTACATAAGACAGTATAAACAACACCTCAATGACATTGCAATAACTGCACCAAGAGGTCCGACAACACTATACGTATATTCATGCGCATGACTGGGTAGCAAGAACATCCGCACTTTAGGTTGTGGCAACGAGGAATGCAAAGACCACATGCAGCAAGATCACAACTTTTCTATTCCTACCATTCCCTACGACACGGAAGTGTAAGACTAAAAGGGAACACTACTTCATGAAAAATATCTTTCCAAAGAGAAGGGAAGGGTTTTATTTGACGATAGGGGCTCAGGAAATGATAACACAAGGTCTCGCCCACCAAACAAAGTACAAGATTAAGTACCTATCTTGAAGAGGTTTTACAGACAACACCTCTGACCTACTTCTCAAGATTTCCGTATCTCGAGATGGGGACATCTGGCTGGGCCTCTAGCCATGTGATCATGTCTTGCAATAACATTCGCAGGAATTCGATTGGTGGTTTTCTCGTTCTGTGCGATTGCCACAAAATGACGCTGTAAAATAGACAGAGAACACTTTTTTGTAGGAACTACTCAATCTCTATTATAACTTTCATACTTTTACATTATCCGGATTAACCTCCTTTCCCTCTTTCTATATACATACCCTTCAGCCTTCTCACGTATATTTTTGAACATTTATTTTAACTACCGCAAGCTGATCCATCTTTATTCAGCCACTATTATCCACTACCCAGGTTAATTGTTTATCTCTGACTTTCTTCGAAGGTTCCTTCATCAGTTCGGCAACATTGCCCGTTCCACATAGGAAAATTACAATCAAATAATATTGATTAGTCAACGAAAGTCCAAGACAGCGCTAAGGAGCGGGTGAAAGGTCGAATTCTCGGGGTTGTCAAGCCACACTAAGCTCTATGAATTATTGGAGTGAAGTTCTTTTCCTGTCTCAGCTAGTGGACCAGACAAAACATTTGACCTTCTACTTCGATCATGGTAATGCCATGATGATCCAAGAATTGACCCGTTTGGTGTCTTTGAGGTGCATAAGATCTTGCTATAGTATCACATGACAGTACAAGCTACTGCGGCAACAAGCTGGCCCACCGCAATGGCAGTCCCTACAATTGTCCAAGCGGGACTTTTCACACTCTTACCATGTCACGGCCCAGGGCCCTTTTGATTGGTTCGTTTCGGTGTTCGGGCCCGGAGGAACTAGCCTCCGGGCCGCACCCACACTAGATCGTAGCTACTCTCGATAGCTCCTAATACAACAACACTTTTTCTCTGTTCACCAAATGGGCCTTCTTTACATGCCCGTAATAGTTATGAGCCCGGTACACGCTCGGTACCACTGTTAACTCACGATAACCTCTCTTTTCACGATCGTCGCGCCGTCGCGCGATCG
>JAGQEM010000357.1:0-13357 GCA_019202945.1 Corynespora olivacea
TGAAAAAACAGACTGTAAGATATTACCTTACTAAGTATAGCCTAGTTAAATAAATAGCGTTTTGGTTATGCCTCGCGAAGCTGATAATTGCTTAGCGTTGTCTTGGGGGGGGGGTGGGAGGGAAACTTAGGGGGCCGGGTTAATGTCTCCCGTGTAACTATTGATTATTTATTAATCTATTAATTATCTATATCTTTTTTATACTAAATCCGCGTCTGTGATTAACCTAAGGCTAATTTAACTAGGGCTGATTAACCTACTCATACTAATCTATCCTACCGCCAACGAATTGAAATCCTGACGCTACGTAACTACTCTGAATTATCGTATATAGAGATTAGTCAAATCCTCTCTATCTCTTAATCTACGGCTAGTACTTCTCTTTCGCGGGGACCGCGACGACGCTCTCCAATGCCGCGTTTTTCACACTACCCTTTCCCACCATCCAGACTTTGAAGTGCTTTCTTATACCTGGGGAGGCACTGTCCTTTGTCACACCATCTATATGCCGGAAGGCCCCATTTCTGTGACGGAAAACTGTGCATCGGCATTGCGAGACCTACGGCACCCGGGAAGAGACCGTCTACTGTGAATCGACGCCACCTGCATCGATCAACATAGCACCTTTGAGAAAAACCATCAGGTACCATTGATGGGGGCCATTTACGCGGCCGCGAAGCGTGTTATCATCTATATCGGAACCGATTCTAATGATTTAGCAGAGTCTATATTTAATCTACTACGTACACTCGACTATACAAAACTTGAATCGCCCAACCGGTCGACGAATATTGAATTACTACTTTCGCAGCTCTGGTTCCGGCGCGTCTGGGTCCTGCAAGAGATAACCTCTGCCAAAGAAGCGATTCTTGTGTTTGGAAAGGCAAGCATCAATTAGGAGTATTTCTCCGCTGGCACTATATGGAATACTTGGTTTGAGCCTGTTGATCTTACCGTACGTACACTACTAGCCGTTTGGATGAACTGCTATCGCCTGTGACCTTTGATTAATTTCCCTAGTCTTATACACATTGCAAGGAATGCGCATGCCCCAGACCATAAAGACAAAGTGTATGCGTTGTTGGGTCTACTGCAAGATGGCATTGTTCATGACCTGGTGCCGGATTATGGAAAATCGGTGGTGGATGTGTATACGGACCTCAAAACGAACATTATATCAACATACAACCATCTCGACATACTCAGCATACTTGGACGAAAGTATGGCGGACCTATTAAGCCGGGTATCCCCTTAGTTAATCTAGTAAGTATAGTTTTACTATTTTGGGTACCGGAGCTAAGCTACAATCCATTTCTTGCGCCTCACAATTATTTCTGTCTGAAACTCAATCCAACAACCTACACCCACGCGGTTGCCCGCGGTTGCTCGGATCCACAACACACTCACGCAGGCCCTGCTCTAAAAGTCAAGGTCCTAGCTCTGGACCTATTACAACAACTATAGCCGGGAATCTAGGTACCGTAGCTCCCGAATTTCTGACCGGTCGTAAAATACTTTACATTGACAATGGGACCTACATAGCAACAAAAAAATCCCGGATTAAATATCCGTTCAACGTACAATAGAAGGATAGGATCTGCTACATATACGGGGCGATGCCGCCATTGGTCCTCAGGCCAACGCAGATAGAGTTTGGACAGTTGTGCTATAAGGTCATGGAGGGATGCTATGTATCTGTCTGGCCTATAGGATGCACAATCCGACTCGCGGAGTCGGACTGAGGCTAGGCCAGACCAAACCCCGAATGCGAAGACGTTGGGAGGGAATGAGCGCCGAAAGGAAAGGAAGATGGATCAGCGAAGTTCAGAGATGGAGATGGAGTGGAAAGAGGCTCAAGAACTGGGGTTGTGAGTTCTGACGCGTGGTTGTAGATCAATGTCATCGACTTCGTCCTCCAGCCAGCCACCACTCTCAGATATGAACTGGACGTCACCATAAGTCAGGAACAGGAAACTGGAATTCGTACGATCAGATGGCTAGTTTAGCGGAGGTTTACCAAGCCCAAGTTGTTGTCCAGTCAACTAAACCCTCCCATAGTCCGCCATGAACGCTTCCGGTCGGATCTTTGTCACCTTTCCATCAACACCCAGCGTGAATAGAAACGAGTCGAGAGAGAAATGTCCATATGCGGCACCGTCGACATTGAACCAAGCGGGGCATGCCCGCCATGGACTTTGCTGCTGATTGGGATAGGACGTGCTATCGACAGCCTTCCACGCGATTTCTCTCGTTCCGTTCCCAGCATTCCGCTCAAGATTCGTAGGCAACAGGCGGAAATTTCCCGTGCTCACAGGCTCATCGTAGAATTGGCCGAGCGCCTTCAACACGTTGATACCATGGCTGGTGAACTCGGTCACACCCAGCCCTGGCTTGCCGGCTTCGGTTGTTAGCGTTATTGTAGAGTTGGTCCCGTTCGCAACCACGCTGTAAGTGCCTGCATACGCTGCATCGGCTTCTTCACGGGCTGCTTCTTCCAGCGCAGGGAACAAGATGTCGGCGACCTGACTTGTCAGCCATCTCTTATCACCCTTCCCTCCCACACCCACTATGAATCCAATGTCGTAGTCTGGCACCAGGCCAAACCACGTGCTATAAGATGGGCCGTAGTCACCGCCTTTACCATACACATCAATCACGCCACGGGTAGCCTTTGTATCAACCCGATATATCTCCCAGGGCCGGCCGACAGCGCTACGCAAGTCGGAAATGAAGGACGTGGGCTTCAGCCACGCTCGCGTAGTGTTTGGAGACAGAAAGGTGGACGTCAGTATCGACCGACCGATCTTCGCTAGATCGTTGAACGTAGAGTACAAGCCTCCAAAGGGCCAAGCCTCGCCCGACTGTCCAAGGAAACCGCTCGTCTCCAACCTTCCCGGAATCATTGCGCGTGAAGCATCGGGCAGTTTTGGAGTGAGGATGTCGAGCTTCAAGTCATCGACCAAAGATTTTAGGATATCGAGCATCGGTTTCCCGGTGATCGATTCCAGCGCATATCCCAGGATCACAAAATGCGTGTTGGCATACAACGGCTGAGTGTTGGGTCGCCAAACAGGTTGCCGTGTATCCAAAGCCCCAAGAATTTGCTCGCGGGTGCAATTGAAACCAGAATTGGTGATCCAGCACAGTGGCTTCTCCGACTGGTCCAGAGAAGGTAGGCCGATTTCTGCGGGCTTGGAGGCATTGTCATAAAACGGGTTGGCACCGACGATGTATATCACTAGATCGATCATCAGCCCCTGTCGAGATTTCCGACCGCACGCGTGCCACTCACGATTATTTACAACACCAGAGATCTGACCCGCCAACGTGCCCAGCGTCACTTCCTCCCAATTCGTAGAGTCGATCGGATTCTCCTCCCACTTCCCATCCTTCAGCTCCGGAAGCACGTCCGCTACCGGCACATCCCAGTACCGATCCCCCACCTCTTTCAACGTCAGGTACACGGTAATCAGCTTCGAGATGCTGGCGATCCTCCAGATGGAATGGCTGTCCACTTTCTTCACGCCAACCGTGGTGTTCAAATTTGCCCCCTCGCGGTGGAATTCCAACAACGACGTCTCGGAGTGCGTCGAGTATATGTGAATGGACACGGTGCTGGCATTCGTTACCGCGTTCGTCGGATCTTTCAGCCCCGCATCGAGCGTCGCCGTCAGCTTCTCGAGTGCTGCTTGGACGGCTTTGGACGACGCGGGATCGTTTGGCGCGGGGAACACCGGTCCATATAGGGGGCAGAAGGCCGACGCTAGGGAGAGAAGCAGACTCAACACCATGGGGCGATACATGATGTCGATTTAATCTCACCACGACACATCCGATCCATCTTCGAGTACGGTTTTTTTACAGTTTATATGTTGTTCGAGGGAATTGATTAAATCCTTTTGGGCGGGGTAAATGGCTAAATCCACGACCGTGTTTTTTACAGTTTATATGTTGTTCGAGGGAATTGATTGAATCCTTTTGGGCGGGGTAAATGGCTAAATCCACGACCGTGTTTTTTACATATCTCATTGCGCCACCAGGAGGCGTGATTCTGGCGCATGTCGGGAATCTACAGCTCTTCTCTTGAGGATGGGATGATTTGGACGTTGGGTTTGCGTTTACCCGGCCCGCTGGGCCCGTCTTTTGGCATGGAGTGCGGGGTATGGGGGTGTTCAGGCTCTTGCTTGTCATCGCGAGAGAAGACAAGACGCGTAATGTAAGGCGCCGCAATATCGCTGAATCGATTAGATATGCTTGGATTTATGAAAATGGCAAATAGTTTTTCCACAATGTCGCCGAGACTGGTTGGGATTCCCCACTCCACCCCCATCAATCAGGTACCAAACTGCCGTCACCCCCCTCAGATCCGCCTGCTCTCCCGTTTCTCACCGGCGCGTCCCGCATGTCATGCAGCGCTCTGCGTCTCCAAGGCAGACCTTTTGCGCCATGGGCGCAGCAAAATGCACAAAACGAGGCATTTTCATCGCGCACGGATGACGTGGCGCCGCGGGAGCTGCAGCTTTTCCGCCCCCAACAATACCCACCCGGTGCATGGTGATGGCTCCGCCCACTTCGCAGAGCCGCATACTACGGCGCCCGCTTTGAAAAACGTGGCTCCCGTGTCTTAAGCGTTCGTCTCTCCATCCCCCGTTTGATCCGAGCCGAGGGCCAGTCAGTGCATCGTATCGTGTTTCTTACCCCGAGTAGATATCTGTTAAGGTAGGTAGGTAGGTAGGGAATCGCTGGTTTGCGATTGGTGTGTAGGTGGTAAGCTATCGAGCAGGCTGTCGTCTCTGGGGAATTGGATGATATGCATATGGCGGATTCGAGCAATAATATGAAGGGAGCGAGTGCGAGGGTTCTCACGCCCAGCCCGGGACTGAGTTGGGAAAATAACGCAATTGGGTCGTGGTTGTGCAACGAGGGTATGTCAACTGCCCTGTTATTTTCTCGTTACCTATAGATACATATCCAGGGCGACCAGGGCGATGCTGACATGGGACAGGCCCTTATCAGCAGTACATCGCAGCTCTGAGCGGATCCAACCCCGGCCTCAAGAAACCGGATCCGAATAACAAAGACAACCCCCTCAAAGATGGAAACGCTCTGGTGGTTCTGCTCGACACGCCGGCGACGGGAGCTCCGGCCTTCACCAAGACGGAATTCAAGAATACGAGTGAACTCCGCAGACACCTCGAAACCAATTCCTCGGCCAACCATGACCGCCGGCGCATCTACATCATGGAAGGTCTTGCGAAAGACTACATTGCCGCCATCGGTGAGCATTTCATGATGGACCCCTCCTTCTTCCTGCGGCAGGAAAGGACGTGTGTGTGGAGCAACGAATTCACGCCTGTGAGCGACGCATTGCCGCAGCCCAGTTTGCTGAATCCGGACAAGAGCTTTCATCTGCAGTATTGCGAGCTGAGGCAGTTCACGAAGGAGATTGAGAACCGGTATTACTTTTGCAAGAGGACGAGCAGGCACATCGGTATGACGCCGCCGAGACGTAAGGAGGAGAGCACGACGGGCATTCTGAGGAGGAAGGTCAGTTGGTGGAGCAGGGAGACTGGAGACGGGGGTTGGGATGGTACGTTCCTGACTCGTCCTTGACATGGTATCCGCCAGCCACAGCGATGATTCGTTAACACGTTGACAGTCGTGATACTATGCGACCCTCAACTCATGGAGCTTTCCCCCAAGCCCAAAGAGTACAATTCAGACACCAGCACCTACATCGACCTTCGTAACCCGGACGACCTGAAGAACGGCCCCTTCCAGGAAGGATACATCGACTTCATCCCCGTCGGCAAGCCGTCCGAAGTCATGGCAAAGCCACGGCATCCGCACAGCTCCATGCTCCGCGATCTGATCCACTACTACCAAAACCACTCGGATCTCCTGGCGCCCGAAGCCTGGGCCTCGCCCTCCCGATCCTCCGTCTTCGTCCGCAAGGTGGTCGCAGCACACTACCTGCAGCTGGTCGACTACATCAAAGCGATGCTCCCCTCGCTCGAACTCCGGCTCACGACGGCGTGGGTGGAGGAACAGGAGCAATGGAAGAGCCTCCAGACCATCTCGCGCCGGTGCGGAAACTACCGCGACGACATCGAGGACACGCTCCTCTCGCTCAACTACCCGCTAGAAACGATCCAGTCCAAGATCCACGTCCCCTGGGACGATTCGCAAAAGGACTTCCAGTACATCTACTTCCGGCTCAGGATCCTCAAGGAGCGCGCCGACACCCTGATGTCCGCGATGACGGGCCTCGCCTCCATCGCCGGCAACCGGCAGAATCTGGAGGAGGCGAAGCGGGTCAAGCGGTTGAATCTGCTCGCGCTGCTGTTCATCCCGCTGGCGTACACGAGCTCGCTGTTCAGCATGCAGGACGACTTCGCGCCGGGCAACGGCAAGTTTTGGCTCTATTGGGTCAGCGCGTTGAGCGTGGTTGCGATCACCTTGGTGGTTACCTGGGTGCTGGACAGCGCGTTGGATGATGCTGCCCAGTGGACCGTGCCGTTCCGCAGGTTCTTGGGGAGCTGGGGGAAGAAGAAGGGGGACTTTGGGGTGACGAGGAGGCAGACGGGGTTTTATGAGAGCAAGTGAGGTGCTGGCTGGTAGGTACGTCTTTCGTAGTGTTTTGTTGCATGGCATGGCATGGTATGTTGTTACGATATGGCATCACACGGGTATATAGAAACAGCATGTGGACTGGCAAAGTCGTGAATCTACTCCTCCCTGACGCTAGTTCTCCCAGGTCGTTGAACTTCAAGCGTTTGGAGACTGCTTTGCTTGGGACTACGGGGAAGAGATTGTGGTTCTGGTCGTGTAGGATTGGACGAGTCGAGGTTGGTATTACCAATATCAACATTTACGAACAGAGCATTCCGACCAGTGGCGTTGTCACGTGCAACCGCGTTTTCTCGGCGCGCCACCACCCCAAGCCACTTACCCTGACAACGCCCTTCACCGCCACCACCACCCCGTCGAACCCATCGAATGACCCCCATAGATGCAATGATTCCGCCCTGCAAACTCCCCATCTGATGTTCCGCAACCCCCGCGAAAACCGTTCCCTTGCCCTCCCCGCGCAATTGAAGCCCTCCACCGGCCGGCCGCCCTCTCCACCCCACCCCTCCTCCACCTCCACCTCCACCTCCACCTCCACCCCCATGGCCGCCAAGCCCACCGCCCCCAAGAAGGCACACCCAAAGCCCAAAGCCTCGTCTGCGGCCCCCAAACACACGCAAACCACGCTTGTGCCGTCGGCATGGGGCAAGAAGGCGGCCGCGGGGAACGCGAGGGGGAAACCGAAGGCGGCGCCGAATTCGAATGGGAACATCATCGCCTTCTTCAAGAAGGCCGAGGAGCTCAATAGTCGCATTTTTCTGCAGGAGAGCGGGTCGGACCCTGCGTTGGCTCTGGCGGTGGATGTGGATGGTGATGCGGATGTTGGGTGGACCGACGAGACCATGGGTGGGGGTGTGGATGGGGAGGCTGCCGAGGAGCGGTACCACGAGAATGGCGGCAGTGTCAAGAGGCGAAAGGTCGGCGGCGATGTTGCTGTGGGGGAGTGCTCTTCACCGCTGCGAGAGACGGAGGAGGGTGTGGTCGTGAAGGATCCGCCTGTGGATGGTGGTGGTGCTGTGCCGAATGTGAGGGGCGGGAGGAAGGCAGGGCCTTTTGTGGACGATTCAGAGTCGGAGGAGGATGAGGTGCCGCTGCCGAGACGGGGTACGATTTTGAGAAATCATGCAGATGAGATCCCACCGCCCGCGATGGAAGAGACCGCGGTTGAACAGGCAGACTTGAAGATGGAACAAAACACGATGGATCAAGCCGACTTTGACGGCTTTGAAGGGCTGGAGGACGACGAGCTTCTCGAGGGCGAAGAGTACGACGAGCGGCGGTGGATGGCGGAACAGCGCAGGCTGGAGGAGATGGCGGACGATTTGGACCCGCCTGACCTCTTCCCAGAGAAAAGCCCCGAGGAGGATGCGACCAACGAAACTCCGAGCGAAGCACCCTCCTGCCCTCTATGCAGTACCGTGCTGCATGGGTTGTCTGAGCAGCAAGTCTCGGTACACGTCAATGCCTGTCTGGACGGCAGCTCGCTTCCAACACAGCTGGTGAAGACGCCCGCGAGAGAAAGCACACCACCCAGCCACAAGATGTTCAAGAAGCCTGTGCGGCCTGCTAACCCTGCCCAAGACAACCCGTTCAAGCTCGGGGAAGCGAGTGCGGCGCCAACATCGGCTTTCTCCAAGCTGATGGCAAACCATGCCGAGGACGCAGCGTGGGCGACTGCGGCCGCGGATCAGTCTGCCGCCAGAGGCAAGCCAGCGTACCAGCGCACGTGTCCTTTTTACAAGATCATGCCGGGATTCTACATCTGCGTGGACGCTTTTCGCTATGGTGCAGTCAAAGGGCAGAACGCATACTTCCTCAGCCACTTTCATAGCGATCACTACATCGGACTGACCGCTTCATGGAGCCATGGCCCGATATACTGCAGCAAGGTGACTGGCAATCTCGTGCGCCAACAGCTGCGCGTGGACCCGAAGTGGGTTGTCGACTTGGAGTTTGAGAAGAAGACCGAAGTGCTGGGGACCGAAGGCGTGCACGTCACCATGATTCCGGCCAACCACTGCCCAGGCAGCTCGCTGTTTCTTTTCGAGAAGCCGACGAGTAAAGGGCCGGATCCGAAGCTGCAGCGCGTCCTACACTGCGGCGACTTTCGAGCTTGCCAGGCACACATCGAGCACCCGCTTCTCAAGCCCGAAGTCATCGATGCAATAAGCGGGAAGAGCCGTCAGCAAAAGCTCGATGTTTGCTACCTCGACACCACCTACCTGAATCCAAAGTACTCCTTCCCGTCACAGCAACAAGTCATCCAAGCCTGCGCCGATATGTGTGTCAGCCTCAACAAAGAAACCGTCGATGCCAATGACGACTACGAGACGATGAAGAAAGAGCGTGCCGGCACGGGCATGGCGAAGTTCGTCCAACGCGCCTTGAACGCAAAGACGGATGACCCCAACAATCCCGAGCCGGGCCCCATCGAAAGTCCAAAGACAGGCTCAAGCAAGAAACGCGGCAAACTCCTCGTCATAGTCGGCACATACAGCATCGGCAAAGAGCGCATCTGCGTAGGCGTAGCCAAGGCCCTCGGTTCCAAAATCTACGCTCCACCCGCCAAACAGAAAATCTGCCGCGCCCTCGAAGACCCCGAACTAGACGCCCTGCTCACGAAGAACCCCCGCGAAGCCCAAGTCCACATGACCCCCCTCTTCGAGATCCGCGCCGACACCCTCGACGACTACCTGCGCGACTACGCCGGCACCTTCACGCGCGCCGTCGGCTTCCGGCCCTCGGGCTGGAACTACCGGCCGCCCAAATCGCGCTTCACCGACTCGCCCACGGTGCAGACGGTGCTGCACTCCCCCAACTGGAAGAGCACGTTTGGCATGAAGGACCTCACGCAGCAACGCGGCAGCACGAACCGGGCGAAATGTTTTGGCGTCCCGTATAGCGAGCACAGCAGCTTCAGAGAGTTGACCATGTTTTGCTGCGCGCTGAGGATCGAGAGGGTGATCCCGACGGTCAATGTGGGGAGTGCGAAGGGCAGGGAGGGCATGAAGGCTTGGTGTGAGAGGTGGGCGGTGGAGAGGAGGAGGAATGGCTTGTTCAGGGTGGGGGTCGAGGGGAGTGAGTGGTAGGGGTTTTTTTCTTCTTTGGGTCTTTGATCGGTGATGTACTTGTGACTTGAAGTTAGATGTAGAGTGTAGTAGGAATATTGCTGGAGAGACTCGCAAGTCAAATGTATATCTAGCATTTTGAAACTGGGTTGAGGAAGTGGAGATTCGTCATGCCGATCATGCCATCTATCGGGATTTATGATCGCGTGTGTTGTGCCAAAGATTTCGGTCCTGTTTTCTCCGGTTCAATTGGAAATCGAAGTGGTGGTTGGTTGGTAAGATCGAGCGGTTCCTGTCAAACGTCAGTTCCTTAAATGAGGGCTTCCTATGCGACTTCAAGCAGTATGCATTGCATGTTCAACATGACGGCGCGCATCGAAGGTAGATATGTCATCCTTGACTGTCAATAATAGTTCCCTCGGATATATATACAGGGCCGATGGAAAGCGCACATCCAGCAGGACATTCCATCAGCACCTCGTCGTCACAGCCATAGATACCCCGCAGCTTCTTCGTGCGACAATCCATTATTGTCGGTCGTGTAACTCCAACACACCCCGCATTTCGTTCGAGATCTCTTCACGGGCCCCATGTCCATGTTTGCGATGATAACCAGTGACGGGCGCCTTGTATCTATAGATGAGAGTAGAAAGCAGCAAAGAGTGATAGGCAGTTGGAAAAAAAAACCAAGGTACCATTTCAACATGCAGATGTACAGATTATCTAGGTAGATATCTATCCAACGATGGTTGCATGTCGCAAGCGGTCGGTGTAACGTTTCGGAGTAAAACTGATCCGAACCAAGACCAGGCTGGATGCATGTAGGTATGTACTACCTACTCTAGCTAGCTCCCATCCCACACGCCTTTGACCGAGCCCTCTTGATGCCATTTAAAGAGACCGTCTTGTCCAACCCCCATGCCTCCTCCACGGTTACACCTCCTTTCCCATGCTCGCAGCACGTCGGTCTGCGATCTCCATCTCCATCGACCTCACACGTCCAGCCCCTTGGCTCGCGAACCTGCGACACCGCCTTCTCCACCCCACCGCGGCTCCTCTCCGTAACGTGCACTCCCCACCACCGCGGCTCGCCATGACCGAATTCGCCGCCTACACCGCGAACAGCGCCAAGTCGGCGTCGCGAGAGGACGCGGTCGTCAACGGGGGCAATGCTTGGGGCGCGCCCGAGAACCCCGCCGCGTTCGATTTCCGGTCAGACGTCACAACCACGCCGACGGCCTCGATGCTGAACGCCATCGCGCGATGCACGCTCCGCGACGACGTCTTCATGGAGGACCCGACCACCAACTCGCTCGAACGCTTCATCGCCGATCTCACGGGGAAGGAAGATGCCGTGCTGGTTCTGTCGGGCTCCATGGGCAACCAGGTCGCGCTGCGAAGCCACCTGGCGGCACCGCCGCACGCGATCCTCTGCGACCGACGAGCCCACATCGTCCAGTACGAGGCCGGCGGGGTGGCGACGTTGAGCCAGGCGCTGGTGCAGCCCGTCGATGCGCAGAACGGCAAGTACATGACGCTGGAGGAGATACAGAAACATGCCGTCGTCTCCGGCGATGTCCACGCCTGTCCGACGCGCGTCATCGAGCTCGAGAATACGCTGAACGGCACCATCATGCCGCTCGAGGAGGTGCGCAGGATCTCCGCGTGGGCGCGCGGACACGGCATCATCCTGCACATGGACGGCGCCCGGCTGTGGGAGGCGGTGGCCGCGGGGGCCGGCACGTTGAAGGAGTTCTGCGCCGAGGTGGACAGCGTGAGCCTGTGCTTCAGCAAGGGCCTCGGTGCGCCCATCGGCAGCATCGTCGTCGGGTCCAACCCGTTCGTCAAGCGTTGCCGCTGGGTCCGAAAGTCCATCGGCGGCGGCTTGCGTCAGGCTGGAGTCGTCGCAGCTCCGGCGCGCGTCGCGGTCGAGGAGACGTTCCTCGGCGGCAAGCTTGCGCAGTCTCACGAGAACGCGAGGCGGATCGAGAAGATCTGGACGGATTTGGGCGGCAGGACGGATTACCCGGTGGATACGAACATGGTGTGGTTGAACATCGAGAGCAGCGGTGTGGACCTGGATACCTTCATCGAGCTGGGTCAGAAGTATGGCGTGGTTGTTCGCGGTGGGAGGCTGGTCGTGCATTACCAGATTGGAGAGGAGGCCATTCAGCGCTTGACGCAGCTCTTTACCGATGTGCTCAAGGGAAAGGAGGGCAGGTCGAAGAAGAGGAGGGCCGAGATTCCGGCTGAGGAATTGAAGCTCGAGGGTAAGGGTGTGGAGTGAGCCTGGCGTCCAACGTGCTTGTTTGTTTGTTTGTACAAGATGATCATCTCGAAACGTTTTTGTTGACCCTTTTCTTTGGATCCCATCCCTCCATTTGCCTTCCAGGCGCGATGAAAGTCACGTGGACTGCCTCCGGATATAACTACAACTTGCTAGCGTACCCGCCGACCTCTCTCGTGAAGAGCACCTTCATGGGCGCCGCGAGCAGCTCCTCCTTCTTCAGCGCCCGCCCCAAGGCCTTGAAGTCTTCGCCTCCGCCGTGCGTCCGAAGGGCAGCCTGGTCCTTGTATCTGAACACATTCATCCATCCCGTCAGCATCGGGGGGCTCGATGGAATGGACAGGAAGGGATTCGCGCATACGTTTCCAGCATCACAAAAGTGGGCGCATCGCCCTCGGTTTCGCGGTGGATATGGTATCTCAACGTCCCCGGCTCCTTCGCCTTCACACCCGCCGCCGCGGTCTGGAGAAGCTCCTCGACCTGGAAGGGTTCAGCGCTCCGGCCTCGCACAGGTACCTAGGGGATCATCGACAACCGTACTCTGTCGGCCTTCCCCGGCTTCGGGTAGATCAGCGCGATGACGTCGAACGGCATGCTTCCCTTTGATTATTCCGGCAGGGGATATCTAGATATATCTACGGATTCCAGCGTGGTTGCGGGAACGGCGAGAGGTGAAGTTGGCGATGGTGCGGGATGGAGGGTGGAGAGGAGCTGTGGGGGAAGGGGAGCAGCAGGTGGAACCGAGGACTTGCCGAGGTTCGCTTTCCTTCTCGCACACCTCCCACTGTTCATTCCCACGATACCCCCCCTCATCCCCATGTCCCGATTGGGGACCTCGGACTCCGTCTCGAGCTCGAGTCTGATGCTCTTGCCGAAAGCTTTCCAGGCCAGTGGAGGGCAGGGGAGGGAGGTATGTACTACGTAGTATGTACATAGCAGCAAGATGCAAGTGAGACCGGCGATGAAGTACGTACGTAGTAGTGGGTGGCTGCAGGGATGGAGAGACGGAAGCATGCAAGGCCGTATGTATGACTCATTCGAGGCGTTGCAGCCAGAGCGGGATTAGTCAGATGGAGATGCATGAAGACGCGTGAAGATGGGTGAAGATGTGCGGGTGTTGCTTGGCGGTTCTCCCGGTGATGGCATGCGGAGTTTTCAATGCCTGGACCGCCTTGTTTCGTCCCTCCTCCTCCCCCCCCCCCCCAGGTTGGATTGGTTGATTTGTTATGTTTATAAATCGGTGGATCTCTTGGCGTTAGTAGAAAAATCATCATTTTCTCTGGCCTTACTAAGATTAGTATAAGAACGGTGAATTATATAATTCTATATATAATAATTACCTATAATATATATTAGTATTATACATACTAC
>JAGQEM010000358.1:2729-13341 GCA_019202945.1 Corynespora olivacea
CGTACCATTCCCGTTATATTGGAGATGAAAATAGCTTATTTATCTGTATGATTACCATATATATAAGACGTAAAACAATACTATAGTTGGTACAATAAGACAGTACTCAACACAATTTCGGCTTACGGAGGCGGCATAGCAGAAGACTAGGGGGAGTACTTTGTCAGAAGTATTTGATTTTCCGTATTACTATTATGATTTTGTGATTTCATATGAAAGGAAGTCTCATTGGTTGGATGAATATCCCTTATCTTCTCCCAATCATGAATGTGGGATCGTTTGTTGGCCGATGTGTAAGCCTCTCCTTTACCATCCCGACCTGTTTCCATAATTCCCAACTCCCTCTCCAATTTTCTAGAATATTGCCAAAGGGGAAATTCCATCAATATCCATCCGAACTAGTATGTCCAAACGATAATGCTGAAAATTGGTATCTAACGTTCGATCTTATATTCAGTCATCTGCCATCCACAGCGAATCACTCAAAAAGGGTTCGCTTTGATCAGCATATAGCAGCTTGTCGAAGTGCCTTCTGATAAGGAAGTCAAGTTGTACGAAGAATGAATATAAAACCCCAAAGTAGGCAAAAGGAAGTAATATTGGTGAGGCAGTCGTGAACTGAGGATAATGATCCAAGGCTGCCCCTCGTCTGTGTAACTAGCCAATTTGCTCAGCCCCGTACATTCCACAGCCCACACAAGCTCGCAGGCTCAAATCAAATAGCCGGTCATGATTCTGCGATGACTAGACTGCTGTTGGCCGATTAGGGATCAAACTCGCTCCCAACTGAGCAACCATTTACCTGCCTGAGTGAGAAGCTATCCTAAGGTAACATAAGTTCACCTATCTTGCTTCCTGGAAAGATTGCTGCCTGCTCGTAATTGCGAGCGTGTGCACACAAGTGAGCCTTGGGCTTTGATTTTAAGGCAGTGTTGAGCATAGCTGTGTCTCAAAATTCGGGTGCCCTCTCCATAGACACCTCTACTACCTCCATGTACAGGCCTTAGGCTTAGGTATATCTGCCTAGTCAACCTTTTCAATGAGGGTTCATGACCATCTTAAAATTGCATAGCCACATGCCAAAGTATATATTCCAATGTAAACCTGCACACGACGCCTCCAGCAACTCTTTACCTTCTTTCAAAGACTCTTCTACCAGAAATCAATTCTCTCAAAGAATCTTCTGCCAGAAATAGATAATCGAAAAGACCAATACCATCACCGGCTTTTGGAGAACTTGGCGCCATGTGTAGCACCGCGTACCTGTTGCGAGGGCATGGACGGAGCGATGATCCCCAACCCCGGGATGGCGGATGAAGGACCACGGTCTGTCATAAGTCGAAAGACTTTTAGATTAGAGACAGGTGAATCTGCGAAAGAAGAAGAAACTCGGCCTGCTAATAACCAAGTGCAAGCTTCAATGTGTCCGATGAAGATCACAAACAACAGTGCTTGAGGAAGATGAGAGAATGCGCAGGAGGTCTTAAGAGACAGGTAATCATGAGTGTACGAAAGGATTGTCTGCGGAAGAAAGCCAGTTCATTGGCGGAGAATGGAGATGGGAACATCTACGATGCCAATTCCCACTCTGTACTTTGATGTGTTCGATGGAGCGAGGTCGGAAATACAGGATGTCTACTCAGCAATAGACTTGTATCCGATAGAATTTTGTCCACGGCTGCCCATATCGTCAAGCATTTCCAGCCGGTCTCCTAACAAATTCGTGAACTTGATCATGACCAGACTACTCTTCAATGGCGGCAAGAAGCACTCTGATTTGGACTAGCGCCTTGGCAGGATATAGAAGGCGAGTAGGCGCTGGCTACCAATGCAGGATCAGGTGTGAAGACAAGATGGTATGAGTAGAGGGCAGTTTAGCATCCATGTCGCATCGTCTTCGAGCAGTTTCGAGTGTTTCAGGTAGCGAAAGGTGAGAGCCATGGTGTGGCGTGGGGGCGGGGTCCCTCGAGGCTTGGCAGTGAAGGTCTATCGATAAGGTAAGCTCATCGAGCAAGCTCAAGCTTGTTACATGCTGGCGCTCACCATGCCTGTATTGACACCATACGTTGTCATTATTGCATGCTGCGATCCGCTGCCTGCCGACCATCTTCAACAAACCACATAGTCTACCCAAACTCTCAAGAGTCGCCAAACATGCCCGACGCCGTGCTGCTGAGTGAGGTCCCCACGCTCAGCCTACTCTACAAGCTCAAGCGCATCACCCCCGCCGAGGATGCAGCACCCGCCTACACGCCGAACGCAAGCTTCAACGACAAGATCTCGGTAATAAGGCAGGACATCACATCACTCGCCATCGACGCCATCGTCAACGCCGCCAACACGTCGTTACGAGGCGGTGGAGGTGTCGATGGCGCAATCCACCGCGCGGCTGGTCCCAAGCTCTATGATGAGTGCGTGACACTCGATGGCTGCGAAACCGGCTCTGCAAAGATCACCGACGGCTACGAGCTTCCCGCCAGGAAGGTGATACACGCCGTCGGGCCGATCTACTGGACGACGAAGCGCGAGGGCAAGAACGCGCAGCTGCTGTCGGGCTGCTATCGCAAGAGCTTGGAGCTGGCGGTGGAGAATGGGTTGAAGAGCATCGCATTCAGTGCGCTGAGTACGGGCGTCTACGGGTATCCCAGCGGAGAGGCGAGCGAGGTGGCGCTGGATACGGTGCGGACGTTCTTGGAGGAGGGCAAGGGTGACGAGTTGGAGCGGGTGATTTTCTGTACTTTTCTGCCAAAGGACGAGGATGCCTACCTCAGGCACATACCGTACGTCGTAACACGTGACTATGGGAAAACTGGAGAAACTCACGACACATAGGAACTTCTTCCCGCCTGCCGAGGTCGCCGAGGAGGAGACATTGACCGACGCGACTGAACTCGCCGCGAAGCTGCCCGATGCGCCCGCCGCCGACCCCAAGAATCCCGAGGAGCCCTCTTCGAAGAAGCAGAAGATCGAGGCGGCAGAAGATGACTTCGTAGTCGTGGAGAAGGAGGATGCCAAGGGGGCCGAATAGCTGCGGTCATTGCCATGGTCAGGCTCAGTCCTTCGGGCTACAATATCGATATGGGCAGATGAGGGGTTGCGGCATAACGGAGCATGAATATGCACAGCGTGTAAACCTCCAGCCTGCCACGGGTGCCTTCCTCTCTTGCATTTGAGGCAGGAGCCCCACGTGGCGGTGCGGGGTCCAAACAACCCACAACTCCCACATTCACCTCTCCGTCGATTTCTTCCCAATATCATCCCAAACCCAATCTGCAATCTTTGTACCCTCACTTGCTTCCCCTTTCTGCATACCTCGTATGATGGCTACTCACATGGTTCCAAGGGCGCCACGCAAGGCTGCCGACTGGGAAGGGGGCGGAGTCAAATTGGTATATAAACACCCCAAACTTCATTCACTTCCAACACTACCAGCTACAATTGAAAATCATATGCCAGATCGCATCTACAACCCTTCGTAAGCCTGCTGCAATTCCAGTATGGAACAAGTAACCGTTGGCAACGCCACCTCTTCCGTCGAGAACGACTACCAAGAATGCCAGCCCTGGGAAATCCCATTCGATCCTGCCGAAGCCGACCAATTGCCGCTCCTGACTCGAGTCACGGACTTGTGTACCCGATTTATACTTTTTTCGTCTTGCTGCTCACGTCTGGCTTGTATTGAACGTACTGGAATGTCGTGAGCAGATACCAGTTTATCGCAGGAGAGGGCTAATGCCAATGCCTCCACAGGAATCTAGGGAATCGGATGGAAAAGACTGGTAGTGGATAGGCATTAATACAGCACCTTCACGATAATAGAGGCGGGGCAATCATTGGCGTTCTGGCCCATAAAAGGCAGACGCCGAGGCATCAACGTTTCAATCACCCCACACAGGTCATGTCAGCTGCCGAACGGCCAAGTCGCACTCCTTTTCTCTCGCCTATGACAATGATCATAAATTTGCCAAGGTTCGCCGCCAAGCGACTATCCCCCGCATTACTACAATGGCTGTCCAGGAAAAGCAGGTGGTGATGAAGATGTGCGAACCCCGTGAAATCCTTCAATACCCCGCATTTTGTATTTCTGGGGCTGGAGTGGAGGTATAGAAGGGGAGCGATAGATGTTTTGAAATCTCATCGCTAGTACTGGACAGAGGGATACGCTTCGTCTCAGATCGATCGAGAAACATTGATTGCGGTAAGAGACAAATTGAGGAAGGCACAAGGTTAGCAACATGGGCTGGAATATTCATGCGTCAGGCACGGCGGACCCGCCTGAGGTGCGCAACTGGCGTATTCATTTGATCGCTCTAGTGGCGTCGATGTCTGCGCTCGCAAGTAAGTCATGATCATATGTACCCTCCTCTGAACAGGGATTTCATAATTGACGAAAACTGACACAATGTAGTGGGTTACGACACCTCAGTTATCGGCGGCACAATGGCCCTTCAATCCTTCATCCGCGACTTTGGCTGGGATGACGTCTCCAAAACCACTCGTGACACGATTCAAGCAAACATCGTGTCCACCTTCCAAGCGGGCTGCTTCTTCGGTGCTCTATTCACGTTTCCAATTGCTGAACATATTGGCCGGAAGAAAACTGTCATGATTGCGGGGACGGTTTTCTTACTCGGCGGCACGCTCATGACTGCTGCACAGGGTAATCTTAATTTGATATACACTGGACGCGCGATCGCTGGCCTAGGCATCGGCGCATCATCTCTCACAGTACCGGTATACATCGCGGAGGTCGCACCGCCCTCGATTCGCGGTCGTCTTGTTGGTATCTTTGAGATTGCGTCGCAGGGTGGAGGTATGCTAGGATTCTGGATCAACTACGCAACCGACCGTACTATTGACGGGCGCAACAAGGCACAATGGACGGTCCCGCTTGCCCTACAGCTTTTCCCTGGCGTGGCGCTGGTCTTTGGTATGTTGTGGTGTCCCGAGTCGCCACGATGGCTGGCGCGAGGGGATAATTTTGATGGCGCGGAGAAAATTTTGGTAATGCTGAGAGGACTGCCGGCGACTGATCCGTACGTTATGCACGAAATGGGAGAGATACGTGCGCAGGTCGAGGAGAGGAGTACGAACCATATGAGCCGGGGAGCGCAGTTCAAGAAACTGATCCAGAAGGGCACGAGGAATCGAATGGGCATTGGCCTAGCGCTCATGTTTTTGCAGTCCTTTACCGGTGTAAGCAGAGCTCCCAATTTTGGATGTTGCACACGGGCACCTTGCTGACCACCCATCCACAGGTAAACATCATAACCTACTACGCCCCGCGCATCTTCGAAACTCTCGGCATATCCGGCACATCCCTCAAACTCTTCTCTACCGGCTTCTACGGCATTTCCAAGACGTTGGGCATGATAACCTTCACCGTCCTCATCATCGAGAAAGTCGGTCGCCGCAAAGGTCTCATATGGGGTGCCTTTCTCGGCTGTATCCCCATGTGGTATATCGGTGGCTACGTGATGCGCGCCGATCCCGCCGCCGCCGCCGCTCGTGGTGACGTCTCGCGCGACGGCTGGGGATATCTGGCCATGGTTTGCGTGTATGTTAACGCGTTCATCATTTGCGCAACCTGGCAGGGCATTACCTGGACGTATGCGAGCGAAATCTTCCCGCTAGATATTCGCATGCTCTGTGTCTCCTTGACGACGGCGGATACATGGCTAGGCAGTTTTATCATTGCGAGAAGCACACCGTACATGATTTCAGATCTAGGATATGGGGCGTATTTCTTCTTCGCGTCGATTCTACTGTCGATGGGGATTTGGGCGTTCTTCTTTGTGCCGGAGACGAAGGGCGTTACGTTGGAGGAGATGGATGCCTTGTTCGCTAGACCGGTAGCGCAGGTTGTGTGGGCGCAAGTTAGGAGAAAACCGCTTCGGGTTGAGGTGGGATTTGGGGAGACGGAGGTAGAGGCTGGGAAACGGAAGGGCTTGGTCGATGAAGATGGCGAAAGAGACGGTGGCACGGAAAAGGTGGAGGTCGTACAGACAGGGGATGAGAAACGACGACGAGGAGGTGCTTCTGGGCAGTAGGATGGAGTCCACTTCGTTGGAGCCGCTTTCGACGAATCGTCAATTTATACCCCATGACATTGGTGTGAACATCATTCGTATTTGCGTCGCTCATCGGAGGGGTGTACAGTGTAGCATTCTCCGCCTTTCAAAATATGCGCACGGTACTGTTTGACAATAGTCACACCGCTCAGCACACCGCCTTCCAGATCGCACCCGGGAATTCCTTCCCCCGTGATATCTTCAACCCTTAAGCCATCGTCATCCAAGGTGCTGAACCTGCATGTTCCAAAGAATTGGTGGTTCTGGATATGACTCATAGGATCTTGTGCATGAACTTCAATGGCTTTGGGGAGAGCTTTAAGTGAACCAGAAAGTGGAATATTTTGAAGAGCGTTGCAATGGGCCTGGCCTGTATGCAGGTGGTGAGCTGTGCTTACCGGTACGGGAGCACGCAAGCGAGAATTTGGGATTTATCACATCACTTCGACATAAGAGCTTCGAAAATTTACGACTACAACGCTACTCATATACTCTACCACATAATCACTTTCCGATTGCAAACGCAGCTCCATTTACAACCATGGTCTTCCCTCCCGAAATTGCAGAAGTGCTTGTCGGCGTTTGGTCGCTACTCAACATGACTGCGTACGCACTTTTGCCCTACTTCATGACGCTGGACCCTCAACTTCACTTTCCCCAGTCGATCGAGTCTTTCTCTACACGAGTATTACGGAATCCAAATGCTAACAATGTCAAGCACGTACACCAACGGCACGCCGATCGTCGAGACCCCAAGCATTGGCGTTGCTCCCGTAGGCCTTATAACGTACTCCGCCGGCGGCTACATGTCTGCGAACATCGCCTCCACCGATCCTGCAGACAGGCCGCTGGATCTGACGTATCCAGCGCAGGAAGGCGACTCGGATGCAGAGTGGGCGATCGTGGGGAAGAAGAATCTGAACTACGCCGGGAACTGCAGTGCTGAGCCGGTAACCAACGTTTCCTCTCTGCGAGACTTCCCCCTCTTGGATGACAAGGGTAGCTAGATTCACTAGACTAGCTAAGTACTAATTATTTATGGCAGTGGTCGACACCGACAAACGGAACGCTGACGCATGGTCCTTTGTTGGTTGCTAACGTACCGAGTTGGTCGGGCACGAAGCAGACGAGGAATTGTATTGTGACGGAAGAGGATGGCAAGACGGTACTGCATATTTGGGTACCTACCGAGGGGAAGGATCGGATTGGGAATTTGTTCTGGTATAAGCTTGGACCGAGTCCGTTTTAGCGTTGCGAGAGTAGATGTTGCGTGGGATATTCCGGTATTACGAAATCGCGAATGCATAGAATGTGGCGTCAATGTTAAAGAAATGAACTTATATCTCCTATAACTAGGAGTCATGTTACTACCGTAAAATAGTGTGAGGTTTCTTAAGTCCTCGTTGTGTTGCTGGTTATTCTATGTAGCAATGCTCGCCGAGGGGAACACTAAACCTGGATTGCTGCGTGTTAAGTTGCACGAGTTCGTAGAATTAAGATGAGTTAGTAAACGCTACGTAAAATATTATTCACACAATTTCGTAACTTCTGTCAGCACCGTTATCATTGTTAGAGCAGTGTGTTCAAGGGTCTATTATTACAAATGCCGCCGTGCAGTGCTCCTCGTGAACGTGGTATAAGTCATCAACGGTTCTTCACCGGACTCAAGTTTCAATAACCCGCATCAACTTTCATGTTACCTGGCACCAATGTCGAAGGCAAAGATCTCAGCTCAAGCTTTAGAGGGCATTGTCAAGCCCTCTAGACATTCTGTTGTAGCCTTGGGCTCATCGATACTTTTGCAATTTCTTTCTAATCTGCTTGCCTCTTATACAAGAACTTGCCACATTCCAGCTTGATTCGTCGTCCAGTACCGTAGTCGCGGTCATTAGCACCACGCTCCGCTCAATGGCCGTAGTTCAGAACCTCCTCACTGACCCATCCAACCTCCCTCCTCTCCTCGGTAATCTGCTCGAGATAGTAATCGTACTCGGTCCAAGTCTTGCTCCCATACAGTTTCTCCTGCGCTTTAGCCCAGCGGATGTTCTCGGCCCAATCACTATCATCATCTTTCGGAGGGTCCGTCAGACGGTACAGCTCGCGAAACGGCGGGTGGCGGCGCGGTCCGTTGAAGCGCGTGGAGGAAAGCGCAGATTCCCATCGCTCGGCCATGGTGGTGCAGGTGTCTGCGGAGTAGAGCCACACGGTGTGATTGTCAACGACGTCACGGTCGCGTGGAAGGACGGGAGGCTTCAGGTACCTAGGCTCGGGTCGAAAGGCGCGGGCGGCTGCCATAATGGTCGGCGAGATGGGCGGACCTGATGGGGTTGCAAAGTTAGTAAAGCTCGTTCAATGGAATGACGGTGCACTTTGTTAGAAATTGCAACCTGTTCATCACGCTACCAGGTTTTGTATATTACTCACTAGCAACCTTGGGTTTGGTAGGCGTCTGGGCTGCTGCATTCTCATGTATCGCCAAAAGAGCTTTCTTTGCAGATTGACGCTGCTTGGGCGGTTCATCGCTGATGTCGTCCTCGTTGATATTCTTCTTGTTGATATTGTTTTTGCAGCTCACATACTCGCTGCTGCTCATTTCTTCGCTCTCGTCTTTGAACGACTCTGAATCGTAGTTTTCACTGTCATCTTGGAAGTCATCGTCGTCATCAGGAGAAATGTTCCTGCGATATGGGGTCAGCAGAGCAAGTCCTCTCTAAAGCTATTCAAGGGAAAGGATTTACGTACCACTTGCGGTTGCTAGGCTTCAAGGGCGAGTCGGCATCGGTGAAGTCCTCTTGTAGGTTAATGCCCGGTTTTCCGGTAAGACGTCCACTTCGACGAGAGCTGCTGGTGGCCTCGGGTGGGGTTGGTGCTGTATCACCACTGCTGGCCTTCGCAGCTGCGCGTGTGGTGCGCGGTGGCATGATTCTAGAGTGAATGGTCGTTGAAATTGGTATGTTTCAAGTCGAGCCAGGCTTGGTCCGGTGCTTGGGGTCAGGGGGCCCTGCGCTGGGATCGTGGCGGGCGACGATTTGTTTGTCAAGGTGGGAGGAGTAATTGAGCACGAAGTGAGTAACGCGATTATCGAGAGTTTTCACGACAGTTTGCCTTGATACGGTTGTAGAGCTTCGTATGAACAACGAGGGCGAGGGCAGGGTCGAGGGCGAGGGCAGGGTCGAGGTCGAAGGTGAGGGAGAGTCGAGAGCAATATAAATACGTACGGTCACCGGAGCCGAGCCTCCGGCCTCCTCTACCAAACGACTATGGTGTCCTCCACCAAACGAATATGATGTCCTCCACCAACCGCCCATAGTTTTGTGGGAATCGCCAAGACTTGTCCAGGTGACGGGGCGTGTGCTCGATGCAGCGAGTGAGATCCAGCGCGTCGTCGCCTTCGGGGTGCTTCTTCACATGGAGGGCTAGCTGCTTGTAAATTGATGGGCCCTTGCTCCTCATTCGCAAACTACTTGTCATAGTCCCCTTATGATGACTGATCCGAGGGGACCTGAAAGTTGATACATCCAACCCTGAATCGTCCCACTCATTGTTATCACCACCCATTTTTTCACTTCTATGTCTCTCCTTCGTCCAGCCTTTAAATCCCGCTTGTCTCACGGATGTCTGCAGTACAGAGCAAATAGAGTTCGTGTTGATCGGCATCCTGTCTGGCCGTTCTCGATACTCGTTGATCATGGCGGCGAGAATCCCGGATCCGCTACCGTCCATTACAAAGCGGTCAACGACATCAATCAAACGGAGCTATTGAGGTGTATATGCGACATTCTCGGCCGCTGTCAGGCTTCCGATCGGGAATGGAAGGTTGCGGTGAAGTGATCCCATTCCGAAGACGTTCTTTGACGAATGGTCCACTCTTAATTTTAGTGAGCGATTCTTAGTCTTCGTCAAGGCTGCGAGAAAACAAGCAAATGGAATATCGGGGGTAACGTTACCACGTACTGTTACAATGTTGAAGTATTGCGAGGACACATAGATCGTAGTATTACATGTCCCGTGTCCGCTTTTCGCCTGTTCGAAAGACTAAATAACATGGTCGACAGACTTGCAAATGTGCAGTCTGAAACACAGATACCACATTGGTATGGAGTCAACTCCATATTACCGTGCAGAGAAAATTTCCTCTACGCAAGTTCTGCTCACGAATCCTACCCAGGGATCTTAATCTGTCAGGAAGTGACACTATGGGACCTCCTTATTGATCCTGTTCATTCTGACAGCACTGGCAGTCCTCTGTCACGTGTAAAACACACGAACAATCACGGGAGTAAACATGATTGCTGGATTGATTTGCTAGTCACAGTTTGTATGCGATTGCTACTGGTTTTTAGACTGAGCTTGGAGTAACGTATTCCACCACCGAGCCGGACAGACCACCGAGCCGGACACTTTTTCTTGGCACGACTAACACCACGTACGAAGAGTAATACATCAACAACGTAGTACTATACTAACTTAGTAAGAAGGCAGAACTCAGCTAGCTCTTTAGGCCTATAACTCTAGCTAGTTTAAGAGTGTACGACGCGCTG